>CM036941.2:1311609-1614072 GCA_020352615.2 Yoshiicerus persimilis
ACAATGGATGGCTGGAGAATGAATTTCACCGATCTGGATTTACCCGGGTTCAATGCAGCATGCGACAGGGCAGCTGTTAGCATTTACGGTCTTTCCAATCTCATTCCAGTCGACAGGCCAGAGAGATACAGGTTAATACACACACAATATAAATAAACTATCGACAAAACGGTGTAACTAAGAAGCGGAGATATTTTCGGATTTTCGCTGCATTTTAAAGGTTGTTTTCGGATTTTTGGTCGATTGTCTGATTGACTTTCGGCGATGCTGTCTCCTACTCCCCTGTAATAGTGTAACTTGTCTCAAGCTTTAATCTGTGCAACATGCAGCTGTATGCTATATATTTGGTACTCTATTTCTGGAACTTATTGAAATTTACCGATTGCCCCCATTTTTTAACTTGACCTTTCACTGGACTTCGTCTAGATGTGTTCCAAGTTTGAACTCATTATCCCAATGCGTTCTTGAGTTACAGTGGATAGGTTACAGTTACAGTGGACACGGAACAGAAATTCACAACAACGCTGTTCTAAATGGGGGAGAATAGTGACAAAAATCCTTTTCTAATGCAGCACTCCACTGAAACTCTGCATTCCAGTAGGACTTTTGCGACTGTTCTCCCCTTGAAACGTATTCTATTTTTCATCTTCGAAATAACCCAACCTATATCGACCCCATATTTATTAAAAAAGATTCCCCCAATTTTCTTAATGTCTTCTTGGATTTTTCGGTTATAGAACCGCCAGACAGACATGCAGAGCAAAATCTTAAAGTAGACTTTGTCCGCATAATAAATGGATTCAGTTGTGAATTTAATTCTAAATCAAATATTTAATTATGTTCTGGTAACAGATTTTGCAATGAGAACAGCAACGGAGGAACCTACTTCTTGACAGGAAATGTGGCTACAGTCGTTTTCTACACAGGATCGAATTTCCAGGTGAACAGTACCCGTCGAGGGTTCTCCTTGTATTGGGAAGGGTCTCGCCGGTATCTACTCTTCACAGCTCCTCCTATACGAGCACCCCCACTGGTGCGGTGTTGTACCCTGTGGAGGGACAGTACCCCCCAAATGCGGGGATGACGTGGTTAGTCAACGCGGAAGGTCCCTACAACGCACCCGCAGTCCAAATGGACATCTTGAGTGTTGACTTCGAGACCTGCAGTCAATCCGACCCCTGTCTCTGCGACGCCCTCATCATCTACGGTATCAACGCTGTTACATTGTTATAATATTACATGTATAGGTATATAGCAAATAATATTCATATCATATCTATATAAATCATAGGAATCAAATATTCATCTATTTAAATATGTATATACATATGTAAAGCAATGAGATCTGCACGTGTACTCCGTACATGACTAATGACTTTGTTTACATAAAGTATTGTATCTATATTTAACTTTAGCTTTACTCTCCTAAGAGTAAAATAGACTTTACTTCGTCCCTAACTTAGATTTAATAATCTCTCCCTGATACTTATTGAAGAAATTGATTTGTACTCTTCTTTAGTATTGATCAGACATGTTCTGTATAATACAATAAAGTAACGAAATCTTCAACTCCCATCTCCAACCCAATCGAAGAAACTGAATCTCAGTCAGAAGAAAATATTTCTACTCACTCTGATTTCAACTCTCGATTCTTACTAGTGACTTTAAGTTCTCACTCCTTAGTTTGGTTAAGATTCATTTCCAGTAAGATAACTTTTCTTTACCAAGTAAATTATTTCTAAAGTAAGATCAAATATTTAGACTTAAAGAAATGTAAATATTAAACTTTTAAATCTCTTTAATAAAAACCTAGAATATTAAAATATCAATGAATCTAAAAGCGTGGTAAGGTCATATTAATTAATATGCCTATTCATTTATAAAGAAATTAATTGAATTAAACTTTTGTGTTAGCCCTATCTGTCAGTAGACAGGTACATCGTGGTTCAGTATATTTTATTAGTGCGACCGCACTGTTAGATCCCTATTAAGAGTAACCGCTCTACTTTTTAATTACTGAACCAATTAAGTATGTCCCTTCACGAATATTAGGAATTCAAGATATTAGAAATTTAGGAAACGAACCCTTCGCGTTTTTACAGCCAGCTGAGCTGTATCAAACGCCCTCGGGGACTTACACGAAGTAGACAGGTAAACATTTTTTAAATTGATGTCCAAAAAACAATTTATTTTTCTAAGCTTTAGTGTTTAACCTTTTAATCATCAAAAGTACATTTTCCATCTTATTTGTTATTTCCAGGTTTTGCGGGGAAAGAAACAGTGCTCTCTTACCAAATGTGAGCAGTGACTTCATTGTTGCTTTTTACACGGACCATGTGGACATTCCTGAAACCGGATTAGGATTTCAATTGAATTGGAGACAAATCGTGGTGACCACTACAACAGAACCCGGACAAACGACGGGGACGACTGACGTTCCCGAAACAACTACTGCGTTCCCTGGACCTGTCAGTAAGTCTTTTCCCTTTTGAATTTAGAATTGCTATTTTTTATTTTGAAGTCCAAGGAAAAGATTTCTTATCTCAATTAATTTTGTCTACTAATCATTTGTTTATTTTTCAATTCTAAAATAGTTTACTATTTATTTTTCAGTAACGACTTGTGGTGGGATAATTGAAGGAGATTCAGGAACTGTTGAATACGCCTACGACGCAACATACCCTAACCAAGTCAAGTGTGTTTGGACGATTCGAGCCTCCTCAGGGAATTCTGCAATCGAATTAACGAAATTAGAAAGTTCTTTTGAAATTGGACACGATTATCTAACTGCCTTCAGTGTAGTTCCAAAGGAAGGAGTCAACCAGACTGAAGTGCTGTAAGTTGCTAAGAATCCAATGGTTCCCTCCCTTTTTGAAATGGGATTTCAAATGATTTCCATTTTACTGTTTCAGTGGAAAAACTTCAAATGATGAACAGACAGGGTGCAGGGTCCGGTTGTTATCCTCGTGTTTCATTCTGACACATCGATTAATGCCCGAGGATTCCGACTCCACTTCCGGGCAATTGGCAACCCAGTGGACCCTATTCCCTATTACCACGATTTCAACACTGGTACAAGACCTGGTAGACTGCACTATCCAGAAAGCGGGAACTATTCAAATAACGAACTGTCGACATTCGTCTTAACCAGTGGTTACAGAAACGGTTATACCGTAACTTTAACTCTGAACTATTGGAATTTTGAAGATGACGCTTCTTGTGGTTACGACGGTGTAGTCATATATCAAATTCACACAGGATCTCTTCGGCAAGTAGGACGGTAAGTTTCAACGTTCTGCTTTTATTAAGCAGATGGCAGCTACTTTATGCTTTTGTTTTGTCAGTCTGTCTGTCTCCATGTTTGACTCTCCATGTTTTTTATAACTCAATGGCACATTAAGATAAATAGTTCAAATTACTTTTAATTACTGAATCGAAGATAGAAATCGAAGATAGAAGCACTCCCTAACTAACTGTCAGTCATAGAGTGTAACCGACAGTCAGTCATAGAGTGTAACCGACAGTCAGTCATAGAGTGTAACCGACAGTCAGTCATAGAGTGTAACCGACAGTCAGTCATAGAGTGTAACCGACAGTCAGTCATAGAGTGTAACCGACAGTTAGTCATAGAGTGTAACCGACAGTTAGTCATAGATTGTAACCGACAGTCAGTCATAGAGTGTAACCGACAGTCAGTCATAGAGTGTAACCGACAGTCAGTCATAGAGTGTAACCGACAGTCAGTCATAGAGTGTAACCGACAGTCAGTCATAGAGTGTAACCGACAGTTAGTCATAGAGTGTAACCGACAGTCAGCACAGAGTGTAACCGACAGTTAGTCATAGAGTGTAACCGACAGTCAGCTCAGAGTTTAACCGACAGTCAGCACAGATTGTAACCGACTGTCAGCACAGATTGTAACCGACTGTCAGCACAGATTGTAACCGACAGTCAGTCATAGAGTGTAACCGACAGTCAGTCATAGAGTGTAACCGACAGTCAGTCATAGAGTGTAGCCGACAGTCAGTCATAGAGTGTAACCGACAGTCAGTCATAGAGTGTAACCGACAGTCAGTCATAGAGTGTAACCGACAGTCAGTCATAGAGTGTAACCGACAGTCAGTCATAGAGTGTAACCGACAGTCAGTCATAGAGTGTAACCGACAGTCAGTCATAGAGTGTAACCGACAGTCAGTCATAGAGTGTAACCGACAGTCAGTCATAGAGTGTAACCGACAGTCAGTCATAGAGTGTAACCGACAGTCAGTCATAGAGTGTAACCGACAGTCAGTCATAGAGTGTAACCTACAATCAGTCATAGAGTGTAAGCTACAGTCAGTCATAGAGTGTAAGCTACAGTCAGTCATAGAGTGTAACCAACAGTCAGTCATAGAGTGTAACCAACAGTCAGTCATGGGGTGTAACCGACAGTTAGTCATTAAGGATTGAAATTATATTAGTAACCGTTTTCAAAAAACTCTTGTTGAATTTTCAGATGGTGTGGATATATAGGAGAACCTATTTCTTATCGGGGCGGCAATACCATCCTTATGGTTTTTTATAGCGATCATTCTAATGTGGGAACTGGCATGGACATCTCGTGGACGTAACCAGCATTATTAAGACTTCGACAGCATGAAAGACGTTTGAAAATTGGAGTCACATACTCTAGCATTACTAATATGTTATCAGTTTAGGTTTAACTTTTTTAAGTGTTGTAGTAATTGTGGCATAGATGATTATAGACTTATCCGAACCTACATTGTTTATTTATTGAACCAATTCTGCTGCACAGTCAATTTTGTAAGTCTTACATGTCTCAAGTGTTATTTGAATGCAATAAAGATTTGAATGAAAGCTATTCTTGTTCTTTTCGAGCTATCCGTATCAACACCTTGACAAATGCCTTTTTGTAAATGAACGCAATAAATGAAGTGGAAAATGAGGATTGCAGGGAAACTTCGTTCGGTTATTATTGGTATCCACTATCTACACAATTGCATTTGTCTAACGAGTATTGCATCAGAAAATTAGTTAGGTACTGATTGATATTAATAAAGTACTTCAGAAGACTTCACATTTATAAACTGGACATTCAACACGAAATGACATTGAGACCAGATACGCTGAACTAAACGCACCACAAAATCACTGTTATCGATTAGAATTTAAAAGACTGTTGCTACTGCAATTCTGAAAATGTTCAAATGCATTTACATTTTGTCATTGGTCGTAGGAGTAATATCACGAATCGAGGCGACTACTCTGAATGGGCACAATGATCTCACAGGTATGGAAAGCAAACTAAACTACAAATAATTCATTTGTGTCCCTTTAGAAAAGTTAACAACTGTTTCTATTGACTTCCAATGTTCAGGTGGAATTGAATTTTCGGAAGTTAGAGATGGTCAGTGCGGTGGAACAATTGAGTTGGACTCTGGAACTCTCATTTACCCTGGACCAGGAGTTATCATTAAACCTGGAGAACTCTGTATCTGGACGATCCATTTAAGAACAATGGATGGCTGGAGAATGAATTTCACAGATTTGGATTTACCCGGGTTTAATGCAGCTTGCGACAGGGCGGCTGTCAGCATTTACGGACTTTCCAATCTCATTCCACAAGACAGTCCCGAAAGATACAGGTTAATACATACACAAAACAAATAAATAATTTAAAATTTCATTTTTAATAAAATAATTATGTTTTGTTAACAGATTTTGCAATGAGAACAACAACGGAGGAAACCACTTCCTGACAGGAAATATTGCGACCGTAGTCTTCTACACCGGATCGAATTTCCAAGTGAACAGTACTCATCGAGGCTTTGCCCTTCATTGGGAAGGGTCTCGGTTCCAGCCGGTGCCCACTCTGCACAGCTCTTCCTACACAAGCAGCCCCACTGGTGCGGTGTGGTACCCCGTGGAGGGCGAGTACCCCCCAAATGCGGGGATGACGTGGTTGGTGAACGGAGGAGGCCCGAACGACGCCCCCTCACTCATCATCTTGAGTGTCAACTTCGAGACCTGCAGTCAATCCGACCCCTGTCGCTGCGACGCCCTCATCATCTACGATGTCAATGCCATCGGAGACCTCCATGAAGTAGACAGGTAAACATTTTCTCACTTATTGTACCATAAACGTTTTATTTTTAAATTCAAAAGGATGTTTTCAATTGTATTTGCTATTTGCAAGTTTTGTGGAGAAAGAAACACTGCTCTTCTACCAAATGTGAGCAGTGACTTCATTATTGCATTTTACACGGACATGGTGGACATTCCCGAAGCTGGATTAGGATTTCAGCTGGATTGGAGACAAATTGTGGTGACGACTACAACAGAAGCCGAAGCAACGACTGTGTCTACTGAGGCTCCAGAAACAACCACTGTGTTCCCTGGACCAGTCAGTAAGTCTAGCCTCTGCCTTTTGAATTTAGAAATAATTATTCATTCAACGGATCGATATATTGAAGAATTTTATACTTGAGTTCCTTTTTTATTTATGATCATTTCTGGCTTATTTTTCAAAATAATTTGTTATTTTTTGCAGTAACGACCTGTGGTGGAATAATTGAAGGAACTTCAGGAACGATTGAATACGCCTACGATTCAACGTACCAGAACTACGCAAAGTGTATTTGGACTATCCGAATTTCCCCAGGAAGTTCTGAAATAGAAATAACGAAATTAGAAAGTTATTTTGAAATTGGTTACGATTGGCTGTCTGCCTACAGCATAATTCCACGGCGAGGACTCAACCAGACCGAACTACTGTAAGTTGTTGAAAACTCAAGGGTATCTTTCCTCAGTCATAAAAAACGTTTCTAATAATTCCGTTTTGACTGTTTCAGTGGAAGAACTTCAAATGCTGAAGTGACTGTCGTGATGCAAGGTCCTGTTGTTATCCTCGTCTTTCATTCTGACAATTCGATTACTCGCCGTGGATTCCGAGTCCACTTCCGTGCAGTTGGGAACCCAGTGGCTGTTTCCAATTATCACGATTTCAACACTGGAACAGTGCCCGGTACTCTGCAGTACCCCTCCAGTGGCTACTATTCAAATAACGAACTGTCGACATTCGCAATAAGCAAAGAGTACTCCAACAATGCTAATGTCGGTTTGGTGCTGAGCAATTGGAATTTGGAAAATGATGCCATCTGTGGCTATGACGGTCTCATTGTATACGAAATCATGATGGGAACTCTGCGGCAACGCGGACTGTAAGTTTGTCATTTAATTTCTAAAGTATACATCATATTATCAGAAGAGGACTTGAAAAACTGCTGAATTTTCAGGTGGTGTGGATCTTCAACAGAACCTCATCCATATTCTGGCAACGCCCTCCTTCTCGTTCTTTACAGCGACCAATCCAATGTGGGAACTGGCTTTCATGTTGCATGGTCATGAAAGATAAGAAGACAATTCTTAAATTCACAGCTGATGAACATTATTTTTGTTAATCGTGCTAATACTGCTTCACTTTTGTATTATGATGTACATTTAATACCATATAAACTATAACTACTAATAACATAAGTGTCACCCTGTTAGTCATCACACACATTTTGTAAATGGAATTGCACATAATTAATAAATCAATGTAATTGAATGACACTTGTATATTTAACTGTCGCGATAATGTCAAGAGAAAACTGCGAGGACAACAGGAAGGGAATTCCTCATTGAGTTTTTGACCACTGAGTCCTAAATGAATTATCTTGTCAAACGAATATCAGAAAAAAGCTTAGCTCATATACTGGTACAAGTAAAGTACTTCAGATGAGAAACATTTGACTTATGTAGATAGTTCAGCAAAATAACTTCCAGATGAGACGAACAATTGACTAAATTCCGTATTGTTTAAGATTTGTTAATTTAAATCCTGTCAATCTGAATTATAATCCTCTCTAGATAGTAAAAGGCAGAATTGTGATCGTTCCCATACTTAATAACTGCCAGCAGATTAGTTTTTTAGCATTGTAACTCACCAAAACCAGAATTCTATCATTTTTATTTAAATTAATTATGTGAACTGAAGAGCACTTTAATTTATCCATATTTTGAATTTTGATTTTTGAGAGAATTTAATTACAAGTGTTTGTTGCTGTAAAATCTATTTATAAAATAAAACTCCGCAAGTTATATGCGTGACATTATCTTTGACACAGGTTTCAGTGTGACGATATGATGATAAACCACTTAAGACCGCCACGACAAAAAGTTCAGCAATCGTAATTGAGCAATGGGTTCCTAGGAATACCATTTTTCAAATTAATCGTTATTTCATCAGAATAATCTCCGTTCGGCTATAAATAAAGTACTTCAGACGTGACGTGGGAGACTTGACAAATTTAACCATGTCCAGCGTGCAAATGTCTCACATTCACAATTGAGAAGCAGGCCATTTAACACAGTTACCCTGAATTCTGATTTTACGAATTATTATTATTGAAATGAACACATATATTTCCGTAGTTATTTTACTAGTAGGACTAGTGGCATCCCAAACGGAAGCTAATACATTGCAAAGGAATAATGAACTCCAAGGTATGAAAACCAACATGAAATTATATTTTAATGATCTATATTAAATATATTAACACATTAAATAACATTGCAGTTATAACAATAAAATTAGAAATGTTTCATATCAATTTTCAGAAGACATTGAATCTTCAGAAATTAGAAATGGCCAGTGCGGTGGAACAATTGAGTTGGATTCTGGAACTCTCATTTACCCTGGAGAAGGAGTTCTACTTAAACCTGGAGAACTCTGTATCTGGACGATCCATTTGAGGACAATGGATGGCTGGAGAATGAATTTCACCGATCTGGATTTACCCGGGTTCAATGCAGCATGTGACCGGGCAGCTGTCAGCATTTACGGTCTTTCTAATCTCATTCCAGTGGATAGACCCGAAAGATACAGGTTAATACACCTACGTTTATCACAATAAACCGATGAAAAATTGGACAAAGGATCAGTGTTCGCCTATTTCGCATTTCGCACGAATTTCACGCGCGTAATGCGAGAAACTGCGAGAAACTGCGAAAAATGCGAGAAATTGCGAAAAACTCCTAATAATGGAGAAATAGTTCAATTATTGCATCAGTTACAATTCAAAAGATTTCCTCTCAATGAAAATCGAAACCTAAAATTAAAATCGTTAAACCTAAAAAGAAATTAAAATTAAATCCAAAATCTTTTGCTGACTATACAAAAATTCTCTATTGGGGGTGTTGAACATAAACTTTGTGGGCTTTCTAACTAAGCTCCAGTTTTATAAAAGCACTTATCCAGTTTCCTATGTGTATATTTTCATATGCTTCCAGAATGGTAGAATTCTGTGGCAAGATGATCGTTGATTATTTCCGGTTGTATATCAATAACTTTCATTGTTCATTAAGAATGTTAAGTTATTAATTACTTAATTATTTTTGTATTTGTCAAGGATAATTTCCACTCTGGAATAAAAGTAATCTGTCTACAGTTAATTTATTTAGATATTTTGGGAATTTATGGCCTGGACTGGAGTAAGTAAATAGTGCAGAAAACCGTCACATTAGTGTCAATAAAACGTTTCTCATTACCCCAATTTTCTCTAATTTTCATTTCTCGCATTTTTCGCACTGCGTAGCAATCTTTTTACGCGCTTTTTATCACTTTTTCGCAGTGCGAAAACGCAGTGCGAAATGCGTAAGGCGAACACTGCAAAGGATCATTTAATCATCCTTTGGTCACTATGGTTAAAATAATTATTGAATTTTGGTATTTTTCATTCGAAGCACAAAGATCAAAATTTTTCCATGTAGCAACTGTATCAAATTTTTCCAATGTTCGATTTATTAAGAAATGCTATATATTATGCAACTGGCATTTTATGACTAAGTTATTAAATAAAGCATAATTATGTACTGGTAACAGGTTTTGCAATGAGAACAACAACGGAGGAAACCATTTCTTGACTGGAAATATTGCGACAGTAGTTTTTTACACAGGCTGGAATTTCCCAGTGAACGGGACTTCGCGAGGGTTCGCCCTGCATTGGGAAGGGTCTCGGTTTCAGCCGGTGCCCACTGCGCACAGCTCCTCCTACACAAGTAACCCCACAGGGATGGTGTGGTACCCCGTGGAGGGGGAGTACCCCTTAAATCTCGGAATGACCTGGTTGGTGAATGGAGGAGGACTTATGGACGCCCCCCAAGTCCAAATGGACATCTTGAGTGCCAACATCGAGAGCTGCAGTCTCTCCGACTCCTGTCTCTGCGACGCCCTCATCATCTACGATATCAATGCACTCGGGGACCTACACGAAGTAGACAGGTAAACATTTTCTCAGTTATTTTACTATCAACATTTTATTTTCTATTCAAAAATTCATTGTATATCCTTTTTGGTATTTCCAGGTTTTGTGGCGAAAGAAACAGTGCACATTTTCCAAACGTCAGTAGTGATTTCATTATTGCATTTTACACGGACCATGTGGACGTTCCTGGGGCCGGATTAGGTTTTCAACTTAATTGGAGACAAATCGTAGTGACAACTACTACAGAACCCGGACAAACGACAAGCGAAGAGACCGAACCAACCACCGTGGGTCCAGACCCAGTCAGTAAGTGCAACAGTATTTTTAGTTTTGATGATATTCTTTTAGTTGAGAGTCTAGCTCTTTTTTATTAAAACGCCGAATTTTCAATATTAGTATTCATTTGGAAAATTGAAAACGTTTATTTCAGTAACAACTTGTGGTGGAGTAATTGAAGCAAATTCTGGAACCATCGAATACATGTATGGCGACAGATACCCGGCTACTACGAAATGTATTTGGACAATTCGAACCAACCCGGGTAATACTAGAATCCAGTTACTCAAATCAGAAACTGACTTTGAACTTGGTGTCGACTACATTTCTGCCTTCAGCATAGTTCCAATGCGAGGACTCAACCAGACTGAGCAGCTGTAAGCCTTTTTAAACAAATATTGAACGTTCTTTCTTTTTATATTAAGGGTGTTCAAACTGGCCCATCACAATTTAACTTCAGCAGATTATCACTTAAATTTCCCATTCTGCGTTGTCTACGCAACAAACTCGCAAAGTGATGACCTGAACGTCCTAGCTGTTGTTTCTTTGCCACTCGAGCAGTAACCATAGAAACGACCTTGCCACAGCAGTTATTTTATTGGTTATTATTAACGGCTGTTTTGTTTCTTTGGTTCTCACCTACCGCCGCAGCCAATGAGAGTGCAGTTAAATCATGTCACGTGACAAAGAAACTAACTGAAAAAGTGATGGGCCAGTTTGAACACTCTTATATGTTTTTAGTAAATAACCAGGTGTCTGGAAATAATTTACAGCGGGAAACGTACAAATGATCCCGAGGAGGTGGTGATGCAGGGTCCTGTGGTGCTCCTGATGTTCACATCCGATGGCTCCGTTCACCGCTATGGCTTCCAACTCCATTTCCGTGCAATTGGAGACCCAATCCTGCCTGCTCCCGCTTCATACGATTTCTCCACCGGCGAAACACCCGCTGTCATTCAGTACCCCTCCTCAGGCAGCTATCGAAATAACGAACTGTCCACATTTGTACTTACCAGGAATTATACCAACGCAGGCGCTTCCAGTGTCACTCTCAACAGCTGGAATTTCGAAAGTGATGTTAATTGTGGCTATGACGGATTAATCGTATACGAAGTGCTAAGAGAAACCATCAGACAAGTTGGATTGTAAGCTTTTTATTTCTTTTTACGATATTTATGATATTTTAAATAATTTGACTTTTTACAAACGAAAAATGAAAATTCTCTTTAATTTCCAGGTGGTGTGGAACAGGAACAGAAACTGTCAGCTATCAAAGTAGGGCTATTGTACTCGTTTTGTTCAGCGACGCTTCCGATGTGGGGACCGGTTTTCTGGCCACATGGTTCTAGTTCTTTCTTTGATAAACAGAATCAAAGACAGTCTTTGAAAATCAAAGTTACATACTTAGAGATTTCTTTTGTAAATTTTTGTTTTATATAAAATATAAGCATCTAGTGTATAAATAGTAATTTATAAGTTTGCCGACTATACTAAGTATTTATTTGAGCAATAACCAGAATTGCTTTTTTGTAAGCCATTTATCTATTAAGTATCCACGTGAAGTAATAAAAATTTTATAATTTAGTTTCGTACAGAAATAAAACATTTCAGCAAAACGCTGTTCATAAATCAACCTTGACTTGACATAGTACTGAGTCTGAAAATGACGACACAGGTTATCAAGTACCAAAGTACAAGTGCAAAATATTTATAAATGTCAAGATAATGACATTTAACATTTTTGCATACTAAGTGCAGCAGACATTATGCTTTGGTCTATGAAACTGTAGAGGTGAGGATTGGTATGTCAGCACTTCTCAAAATTAATTGTATTTCATCAGAAAAAGGGTTGACCAAATTATGTGGTATTTAAAGTACATACCCGCACTTGAGGTTATGACGAAGATTTTACAATCAATCAAACTATCAGGATGATCGACCTAACATTCCCGATTATCCCGATTTAGACTTCAGCCATCCAACAAAATCAACTCCATGAAGCATTCATTTTCGAACACTCGGGGCAGTAATAGTGGTAGTAATTAGAAGGAATGAAGAAAGCCAATATTAAATGCTTAAAGGTTTCTTTTGTAAATTCTGGTTTTGCATAACTAAGAATCCATTGTTCGGCAAATTACATTCTCAAATAGCCAATTTTCAAATGATCTTTGCATGTGGAATTTGCAAAAGATTAGCGACGTTGAATGCACTTACTGATGAAAAAATACTTTGACATTACTTTGTATTCCATCTGAACAATTGCTTAGTAACTTATGGATAAGAAGCGTTTTCTGCAATTGCTACCTGCGTAGTGTACGGAGTCGTTCCAAAATAGTGTATTGGGTTCCAAATACGTGTCCGCCAATAATGTCGCATAGCGTACATATACAACGAGGACTTTTTGACAATATTTGACCATACTTTGACCATATTACATTTTAGATACTCACAAAGTGCAACTAGAAATGCAATTAATAATGCAGCACCGGCTAAATAAAATACACTAGAAATATTTGTGTTTTGAAAAGATACAGGTCTTGGTGTTTCTTTTTTAAGGCATTCTGTGCATTCAGAGTAGTTGTACCTTTTAAATGCATTTGACCAAGCGTGAAAAAGACCCGAGTGAAGCAGAACACTTGATTTCTTGCGGACAAAGGAATTCATTAGTGGAACTTCTTTACTGTCAAGCCAAGATACAAAAACGTCAGCAAATAAACGATCTTTGCCAATGTAGAGATTTCTTCTGGGAATAATGTTTCCACTTTCTGATCGCCAGTGGGATTCATTGAGGAAACGATGCAAGTTAGAATTCCTGTCAATGAAAATGGAATTTTCGCACTGGGAAATCCACTTTTGAGGGGAAACAGTCGGGAACCCTGGAGGATAGTGAAATGACTTTCTAAGAACACTCTCATTAATTGGTGATCTGTAGTTGTTGTAGCCAAACAGAGTTGTATCCATGAAAGCATACCTATTACATTCTTCATGTGAATTGCACAATTGAAAAGTATCCTCAATATATTTCCTTAATCCAGGATCAAAATCTTCCATTTTCGATACCCAGCCACCTCCGCTAAAATGATTTAAGATGGTTTTGTTATAGCCGTAAACTTTGAATACCGCAGACAAAATTGCTCTATGAGAGACATAAGATGGATTGAAGTCGTCATTTCCCTGAAGAGGGATGAATGATTTTACGTCAGGCAAATGCATCAAATCTTGAATAGATTCGATTATCTTGTTGGGCGGTGGTTGGCCTGGTTGGGTGAGATCTGAAGTGACAAAGCTTCTGTACATTTGTGTAATGAGAATGAGTGCCAGAAGTGCAGGACCAATCACGATTCTTATCCAAAAGAGTTTTGACAGTTTTGCGGGTAATGCCATGGAATGTTGTAGAAGATAACTGTAGCAGAGTAAAAGAAACGGAAAGCTTTCATCTTTTCTAAGGTGTATTGCAGTGTGTAGAAATATAACGAAAGACGTCATTGATGCGGCTATTGCCAACCAAGTGTCCCACTCAAATGGCCGAATGTAGCCGACAAACGAAAGTCTGGCGTCCTCTAACACAACGCAAGAAATGAAGTTGAAGGAATCTTCTCCGGTTACCATAACTGTACTGTATGGATTGTTTTTTATGTAATACGTTGCTTCTGAAAAAGACACGCCAGGATGAAATGATATACGCGGTGTCAGTCCTTTCCAAATTTCCCGTTTACCGTCAGTTGGCGGCGGTGGATACCCTGTAGATATTGACGCATTTGGAAATTGTTGAACCAGAATAGAAGTGATTGCAAGAGCAATATCTTTGTGGCCATTCTGAAGAAAAGTTGAAAAATATTCATTTCTTAGAGGAGGTCCGAAATAATTGTACGCTGCTTCTGCTAAGTATTTCGTAGTCCGAATAGTGATATATTGCGGAACAATGCTCTTCTGAATGAAATCTTGATGAGTTTTTGTTTTCAGCATCTCACTGGATAGAGATTCATCGCCATTCAACGAAAACTGAATTAAGGGATGCTCCTGCATCCGGATTGTCTCCGATTGATATTTCCATTGAGGACGAAGAAAGTACAATGTTGAGTCAAATGTGAAGAGGTACCATCGTTTGGTTAGAAGGAGAAAACTTATGTCCCTTTTTGATCCTCTTGAGTCCAATTGACTGAAATAGACAGAATCCGACTTTTCCAGATTCACAGATTCCTTGTCCCCCAATATGTACACAGAGGAATATTCTGCGCTTCTGTAATTGTATTTCTCAGGGAGACCTCGGTAATTAAAGGCCTCACTCATGTAGTTGGTCATCATCATTTCTCCCAAGTCATTAGTGTTGAAATTCACGAAAATATTTGCCACACAACTAAATCGAGACAAGAAAACCGGGGCTGAAGTTTTCACATTCAGAGAATCGATTTTTCTATTGTATTCAATCGAAAGATCCGACTGTAGAATCATTGTTTCCTTCTTCCTACCAATTGGGAATAGATAATATTTTAATTTTGAACTGATTGCTTTAAAATTTTGTGTATGTATGTCATCAACAGCAAAACCAAATTCTGTAATTGCGTATGGATTGTCTGCTTTCCGTAGTTCTCCAATTACTGCTTCTTCGTACAGAGAATTCGGTTTATTTGGATATTTGTGGGGAAATACAATTTGTGTATAACAGTCCTTTTCCAAATCCAGTAAATATTTCAATCCAAAAGTCAATTTAGAAATTCCAAAAATCAATATAACTAAAATAATTTGGGTTTTCATGATGATGATGATGCTGACAATAATGACGTTTTAAAACAACTATTTATTTATTTATTCTGCAGTGGAATATGTTCAATCAAGTAATGTAATATTCAGAGAATAAAAAAACAGCCGAAAAATATCAGTTTATGAATTTTGTGAAATTACAAATTATTTTCTAATAAATTAAATTAAGTCTTCACTTCTGCTGATAATTATTTGATATTCGAAGAGCTTATGGAGGAAACAAGACAGGAATTAAAGAAATATGTTTACGTATAAGACGTATTTTAAAGACAAGGTATACTACATACTATGACGTGTATATCTATAGAAATGATGGACCAAACATTGCTTATCGATTTCGTGATAGCATGACTGAAATGGTTATGGAACAGCGTTTGGGTGCACAGGATTTCGGATGAAATCTTTTTGAGTTATCCTTTCAGAAGGTTTTTCGCGTGGATAATAAGAATTTTGTTACTATTCTTCATTGGATTTTGATTTTAGATGCAATTTTCGAAACTTCAAAAAGGATATTTTGAAAATGTGGAAATTCATCATTTGCAATTTCGAAAAGAGGACAAAAATATGTAGCGACCATTTCAATAAGTTAAAATCTACAGAAAAATCATTGCATTATAATTTCCAAATATAATGGAAATTATATGTTTTGTTTTTATTTGAATCCTTACGGCATCGGAAAATATTTGGAGAATTTTCATAGCAATCATCAAATCCAGATTCCGACCCGTATTTGAGTCATTTCGATTTTAAACCTTCAGTGTAAATGATTAGAACCAACTTTAAAGTGACTTGAAATAATTAATAACCTACACTTCATTTGCCTGTAATCACTTAACTGCTCTAGAATGGCGTGTTAAACAGGATGGCTTCCAAGGCAAAGTATAGATTTCAAATAAGGTTATGTAAAGACAATTCTTATTTGTCTAGAATTGGAACGAAGGCAGAAATATTGATTTTTGTTGGAGTTACATACATATTTGATAGCATAAAGTATGTTCGTCTTAAGAATCTAACAACTTCGTATTCGGGTCTTTAAAATCACAACAAAATATTATTTAATTTTTTTGGGGTTTTCTGACAACATGAAACAAGCCATTTTTTTAATCGTTCGGCGGAACCTAACTTTGTTTTGTACTTAAATACGGAAACTATACTTACGCAAGATCGTTGCACAAACAAAGTAGTATGTGTACGCGTTCCTCTCGGAAATTTTCCATTTTTATATTACAGTAATTCATAAATTAGCATTTATTTTGCATTCATTTTATCAGAAGATTAAAACAGGATGTTTCAAATTAAACACCATAACTGTCTTATTGTTTAACTCTAAAATAAATAATAATTGTAAATAGTAAGTTTAATAATAGATATTGATATTCTGATATTTATTTATTTCCACTTCAAAATGGGGAGTATTAAGTGCACCTCTAAAATAATCGGTTTACCCCAATAAAAATAATCACTTTTGCTTCATATAAATACGTTTACGTAGTAAATATTTATCCCGCCTCAAGTATCATTACTCATAGCTGATAATATACCTTTGCCTCAAGTTTTAATACAAACTACTAATATAAAAGTAGTAAAATTCATTTTTCATTCAGGATTTGGTATCATAGTTGAGGAAAAAGTACTTTTATATTATCAATTTGTATTAACACTTAAGGCAAATTATTAGTTTTGAGTGATAATACTTTGGGGTGGGATAAATATTTATTAGGTAAACGTATTTATATGAAGCAAAGCGATTATTTTTATTAAGGTAAACCGATTATTTATGAAGCCCATTAAATACAAGCCCTTATTTTTTTGAGATCATGATAATTTAGTTGTGGTACGTCTTACTGATCGGTCTTAATGATCACCCTGTATGAAATACCCGCATAATACAAGTACTATACTGGGAGAGTCGGTTCCCGGCATGGATACAAATATTTACGCTCAAATTAGTGTGCTGTGAGAAATGAGTCGAGCAGTATTAATTAGACATAATATCTGTCTCACTGAGATTTGCTCCAATTCATTTCACTTCACTGTGGCTAGAGACAGACATCAACGCAGCAATCGGGGGCGGAGAAGAGTGCTAAGACATAGACGCAAAGCTCCTGGGTCCATTCCTTGAGCCACCTATACACTTTTACTTTGCGAGGACCTAAGCAAGAGCAGATAGCCCCGTCCGCAACACGTCCACCGTCCACCCACTACTAGGCCAGTCCTTCCTCCCACACAAGATCAAATTCTTACATGGACTTCCACTTTTTCTTTAATCCATTGCCTCGTTTCACAAAAACCTCAGATTTTTTCAAAATCCTCTTTTCAAACAAACAGGAAAAGTAGTTGGTCGCGGAGCCCGTTAAATTCGGAGTACGATGGCACAATTATAGTCGATAACACTCAGTTTTTTAATCAAAAATGCAGTTTTTGCTCAGACTCACTTCGGACTCACACCCACACACAACCGTCACATCCAATCCCAAACCGACTCTGAACCGTTTAAAATAGAAATTATCATGAAAATGTTAAATATATATTTTATACGCTATATCTGTGGGTGTCATTTGGACTTTAAAACTTGATTTAAATAAGATGATTGTTTTTCATTATTATTTTCCAAAATGTGAAATGTACTATTGGGTCTTTAAAAAGAATATTCGAAATGTAATAACTTTGCAATAATGTGCAATGGAGTGCGTCCTGATGAGTCGTAGCATAGGGAGGGGTCACTAGGCCTCGTCTACGGGTATGTTGCAGGTTGCTGTAATTTGTGAAGTCATCAGTTGTCAGTTTACAATTTAAATATTCTGTAATGTGGGTAGTGACTAATGTACAGAGTTATCCAGAAGTTACTGACCCTGTTCAACCCTCTCTAACTCTTAAACGGTGGCTGCTACAGAAAATCTAAAATATGCACTGGAAAGCTGACAAAATTTCAATCCGATGTAATGACACGGCAACTTTGTCACTTTTAGTGGACACCAATGAAAAATACACACAGAAAACTTAGTTTTCCCATGGTTTATCTAAAATTTTAATGTCAATTTATGCCATTTCATATTGTATTTTCTCTGAAGAATGTTTTCCAATAAATGTGGAGATGAGTATTCCTCATATTTAATTGAAATTTTGTCAGCTTTCCAGTGCATATTTTAGATTTTCTGTAGCAGCCACCGTTTAAGAGTTAGAGAGGGTTGAACAGGGTCAGTAACTTCTGGATAACTCTGTATATGTAATTTGTGAACCTTCTACACTGCTAAAAATAATCGAAGGATTAAGATATACAAAAAATTGTAAAGATTATCAATGTCATATTCTATGGGCTACTTGCTCTAAAAGAGTATCAATAAAACCATTCATTCAAATACGAGCCCTTATAAATTAACGACAATTATAGCAAATCATTTCAGTAAGTTTCACGACAATGGCACACAAACCAGAAAATTCGAATTTGCCTACACAGTGCTCGGTTGGTCCACTTAAATAAATTATAAATACGAAGAATTTTGAAAATTAAACGTGGTGTGGGATTAACTAGTTTGTATTGTTGGTTAAGACTATTTTACTATAAATTGTGAAAAGGATAATGAGTGTCTTCTGGATTTAGCTACTTTAGTAATGCTATTATTGTATTTTGTATTATTGTAATTATTAAGTAGCGGAAGCTACTTTATAATAATACCCTGAACAATCTGTCTGTCTGTCCGTCTGTCTGTCTGTCTGTCTGTTGGCTCTATAACTCATGAACGGTTTAATATAATTCGCTAAAACTTTTTGTGTATGTTCTTGGGGTTCCGAGGAAGGTCCCCTGTGAAAATGGGTGTGATCGATAAATGACATCTACTAAAAAAATTGAATTTTATGTATAGAGCCTAGAGTTCAGCACCCGCTGCTGATTAGTTGCCATAGAAAAACTATAAGCTTAGACTCGCTTCGCTATATAGAACACTTAAAGGCATAAAGTCTTGCATATCAGTGGAGGCGAAACTATGAGTGGGAGGATAGGATGAAAGTCGCGCGCTCTTCCATCATTGGACACAAAGTCAAAAGCTCAGGGGCCACCCCGTCAACACACGATTGGCTTAAAAATCTTCACGTTTGAAGATGCACCTTGCGAGTTATGTATATACAACAGAGTGTTGGCTTCATCTCTATTCTGTGACTAAAAGTGTTGTGTAGCTGGAAAATTGTATAGAGAAAAGATAAGTAAAGATATGCACGTAAGTGGTGCATTCTTACCACTACTTAAAATTTTTCTATTGTGTCGCTACGGTTCAGAGGACGCTGTTAAATCTGTGTCGCTTCTGCAACTTCATTAAATGCATTGGTTGAATGGTTTATTGTATATTGTAGTAAATGAAATAATTGTAAATGTAGTTAATAAATCTTGTTAATAAATGTAGTTGCTAAATATTTCAATTTTCACTAGTTAGATTAAAGTGGTTTTTCATTTTCTTTTTAATGTTCGCGAATCCAGGTTGTTTTTTAAGGCATTTATCTATGAAGTGCATCTACAGCGAGATTCCAAAGTCACGCAGCTAAGGGTACTTGGTGCTAAAGTTGGATACATGCTTCTAATACAGGTATATGAGCGGGTAAACACATACATATAAATTAGAAGCATGTCTCGAACTTCAGTACCACGTCCCTATACTGCGGAACTTGGCAACCTCGCTGTGCTTGAATGTAATAAAAATTTGATAACTTAAACAATTCTTAAGAATTAAGATTGATGAACTGGTTTTATTTTTAAATCGTACAAATCGATTAATAAATTCTGCTGTGATTTACGTCAAGAACAGAACGTTAGTTTAAGTTAATGTACCAGAAATACAACCATAAGGTTAACTGACCTATGCTAACAGGAAAGCAATAGCGATCAATTACAAATATTATTATTAGAACTATAGAGAATTTCTAGTAAATTCTGTAAGGTAGGTAAAGGAACCACCTGCCCATTTAAGGTAAGCAGATGCATCATTGGGGTCTTACATGGAAATGCCTACATAGTACACGAAATAATTGCTCAACCTTTTCTTCAATTAACAGAATGCTTGCATTATTACTAGTTAATGAAGATCCAACGAATCCATTATAAGTTATTACAATAAATGAATACATATTGAAGCATTTTACCAAAAGGAAAATAAGAAAAGTGTGCCAGCCTTGCAAAAGGATGCCGGCCCAGGGTTTTTGTTTTTTTCAAAAATTCATGCGTTTTTGGATTTTTCTTAGGCGAGAATGTGAAATACATCGTTATTTTTGCAGTAAATTACAGTTTACCCTAAAAATAGAACATATTTGATAAAAACTGTCATTCTTCATCATATTGTGACTCAAATATTCAGGAATATGAAATAATTCATGAATTCATGGAATTAAATTCATCAATGTGGTTCACAAATTTTTAGTTAGGTTCACAAAGGTATTTTGTGGTATAGATGGAAATTCCAGATTTTTATTGTCACGTAATGGCCGCTTGTTGTCGCACATATCGGAATTTCGTTGAAAAGGGGTGAATTTGTATTTTAAATCCCGTTTTCAGTAATTTTTGTGTTTCTAAATTTTTCGATTGGATCCCACCTCTAAAATCATTGTTCGGCTGTTCGGCTATGTACCCGTTCGGCTGTTCGGATATGTATCGTTGGGCTGTTCGGCTATGTACCATTCGGCTGTTCGGCTATGTACCATTCGGCTGTTATTGTTTGCTAATAATGTATTAATATATTACTAAATATAATTCATTCATATAATCACATGTAATGTGCCTTTATAATCTGTGCGTAACCTTTGACTCTATAGGTATCTAATAGAATAAATGAACAAAAAATTTACTTAATATGCTGATTAACAGTTATTCATTGCCACAGTATACTGAGACGTCAGACTGGAATTTACTATACATTAAATTAAATTCTGTTCCAACAAACCTCATTTAGGGTTATCATCTAACCTGTTATGCACTTACAGACATTTATTAGGTAAAGAAACTACTTTATTAATTTCCAGTGACAATCTGTCCATCTGCACAATGAATGATCTTCAATACAGATGGATATAATTTAATTACGTCCATTACGTCGTAATGTATTAATCTTGTTGGAATGAGTCAACTTCGAAAATTGAAATCATCAATAAAGTACACAAATATTTTAACGCCTCTTCAGAATATTTTATTTTATATTTCCGAATTTACTTCCAAGCGTTTCTATTTGCAAGAATTTACTTCCTAGCGTTTTCTATTTACCAGAATTTACTTCCTAGCGTTTTCTATTTACCAGAATTTACTTTCTAGCGTTTTCTATTTCTGAATTTGCTTTCGAATATTTCCAAATTAGCAGATGCAATGGCCGATACTTTTTATGGCCGAACTGTGTTGCAAACGGTATTGCTTCCATAATATAGTATAACATACTGGGTATATATTACATCTATTATAGGTATGTTATATATCACATGATTTTAAGAATCAAGGTTAATTCCTTGCAGATATCACGGACTTCAGAAAATTAAACAAATATTTGTGGCGGAATAAATACCTAAAATGAAGATCAAATGCAGCAGTTTTATTAAGCGGCTTTTTCTACCATTTTTGTTGGTTTTCTTTTTAAAGGTATTGTTGTGGATTTTCTTGCCAATTACTGATAACATAACGTTGTCTAGCAATAATCTACTTGAAAACAATCTGAATTAACAGATATTGTGATACATTTATGGATACTATTTGAGCAATTATTTTTCGATCACTTTCTAATAGAATGCGGAGGCGTCTATCAACTATGGAGTTATAAACCATTTTTCAATGCTTGAAAATAGGGTAAGGATTTTACTATTTTATAGCTATTTAATTATTCAACAATGATAAATTTCGCATAACATATAAAGTTCATAAACAGGTGGCGTATTTAGAAGAAAAATTGGAAAAAGTCATGAATCCTGATAATGCAGGTAAGATGCTTTAACAAGAATTAGGTAAATTTTTTTGAGTTTGCTCAAATTTCATATATTGGTATAAAATTAAAACAGATGATGATCACGTAAAAAGATTAGTGTATAACGTTCTCGAAAATCTCTTAAAACCTGTCAGCGAGGAGTACCAAAAAGTATTCAGTGGGATTGGCAAAATAAACGACTCTATTAAAAGTTTAGAAGTTCAGCAACACGAATCAATTAAAAACATTACAGAACTTAAAAAAGGTAATACATTTCAATGAAAAATTGAAAATATAGCGATTGCGAATCTCGAATGCGAATTCATGGTGTTTACTACGCTTTTTGATAGACTTAACAGGTATTCGAACTAATTTCAGAAGTGAAATTGAAAACACAAATAAAGTGCTGAAGATTTTTAGGAACGAAATTGATAACTCCAAGCAGTCCATAGATTATCTTGGGTTACAAGTCAATTCATCCATAATGCAACAACAAATAGCAAACTCAAAAATTTCAGAATTTGAAAATGAGTCAAGCAAAACGATAGTGTTGCAACAACGCCTGCAATCTATTGAAGATGCACAACGGCAAACAACTTCAAAAATTTTGGGGCTTGAAACAGACGTCTTGAAAGCAAATACAAATATTAAATCTATTAAAGATTTACAAAATAAAACAACTTCAGAGATTTCGGGGCTTAAAAAAGGAATTTCAAGAGCAAAAACAGATGTTCTATTTTTAAATGGTGTACACTGGAAGACGACGTCACAAATTTTGGAACTTTACAACGGAATTTCAGAAGTGAAAACGAACGTACAATTTTTAAAAGATAAACACAACGAAACAACTTCATATATTATGGGAGTTCAAAATCGTAGTTCAGAAATAAAAGAGGTCGTAAAATCTTTAACTAATGAACAAAAGAAAATGAATTCAGATATTTTGGTGCTTCAATACAGTATTTCAAAATTAATAAATGACTTCACAAATAATGGCAAGTAAATTAATTCACTATCATTTGTAGACAGTAAATGCATATACAAAAAATCAGTCAATTTTAACACCCAATTTTAAAAGTCAATTTTAACAGTCAATTTTAAAAGTCAATTTTAACAGTCAATTTTAAAAGTCAATTTTAACAGTAAATTTTACCAGACAATTTTAAAAGTCAATTTTAACAGTTCATTTTAACAGTCATGAATGATTTTGACCGTTAAATTGATATTCAGTATTGAATACATGAAAACCTCATTTCCAATGTGTAAATTCCTTTGAGTTAGCTATAGTAAAACTTGAAGCAGGGTATTTAAATTTAATTTTTAAATAAGTTGTTTTACACTAGCAACACTGGATCACTAATTTCATAAATTGGTATTAAGTTAAAACAGATGATGATCGCTTAAGAAGTTTAGTGTATAACATTCTGGAAATTCAATTACAACCTGTCAAAGATGAGTATCGCAATTTCGAATTACACCGTCTTAAAATGATTTCTGACTTGTCAAAACTGCAGACAGAATCGACGACTGAAGATGGAAAACTATTCCTGGAGATTGCCAAAATAAATGACTCCTTAGAAGTTTCAGAAATTCAGCAGCAGGAATTAATAGAAATGATTTCAGCGCTTAGAAAAGGTAAACCCACAATTTTCTTGTTTATGTTAAACAAATATACTTTCGACCTCACTGATGGATATGATGGACTTTTTTCTCAATGACTAAGAGAACTGCCTTGAAATTGGATGAATTTAATTCTAGAATGTGAATTTTAATTCATGGTTTTCACCACGTTTTTAATAGAGGTAACAGGCATTCGAACTAATTTTAGAAGTGAAATTGACGACACAGAAAAAGTGCTGACGATTTTTAGGAGCAAAATAGACAACTCCAAACAGTCCATAAAATATCTTGCATTACAAGTCAATTCATCCATAATACAACAACAAATAACAAACTCAAAAATTTCAGAATTCGAAAATGAAGCAAACAAAACGATAGTGCTACAGCACCGCCTACAATCTATTGGAGATGCTCAAAATAAAACGACTTCAAAAATTTTGGAGCTTGAAAAAGACGTTTTGAAAGCAAATACAAATATTAAATCTTTTAAAGATGTACAAAATAAAACGACTACTGACATTTCCGGCCTTGTTAAAGATGTTTCACTTGTAAAGACAGACGTACAATCTTTAAAAGATAAGCAAAGGGAAATTACGTCATCTATTTCGACGGTTCAAAATAATACTTCAAAAGTAAAAAATGACGTGAAATCTTTAAGTGAACAACAAAAGAAAACGACATCAGATATTTTGGGGCTTGAAAAATACGTTTTAAAAGCAAATACAGATATTAAATCCTTTAAGGATATACAAAATAAAACGACTGCTGGCATTTCCGGGCTTGTTAAAGATGTTTCACATGTAAAGACAGACGTACAATCTTTAAAGGATAAGCAGAGGGAAACTACGTCAATTATTTCGGCGGTTCAAAATAATACTTCAAAAGTCAAAAATGACGTGAAATCTTTAAATGATGGGCAAAAGAAAACGAATTCAGATATTTTGGTGCTTCGAAATAGTATTTCGGAATTAAAAAATGACCTTACTAATAATGGTAAGTAAAATATTTACCGATAACTAATAATTCAATATGAAACATATTCCGTCATACTACATTTTTTTCTTCTTTGAAAATGACAATTGATTGGTGGTTAAAATTTGTAATTCTTTTTCGTCAAATTTCATTTATGACTTTATTAACTTTTAAGTGCGTAAAATACTTTCAAACGGCAGCCAATAACAACAGAATATCATAATGAATGAAATTTTCGTAGTTAAAAAATTCATTGATGCCACAAAGCCGGACTTGTCAGAAATAAAGAGAAATGTTAAGGAGACAAGACGTCAACTAGACGCTGCCATATCACACAAAAGAGGTATTGCTTTTAACATTTTCTTTATGGGGAATCTTATCCGAAAACAAAGTTACATAACTTTCAAAAATCTCATAACTTTTCCAAAAATTTCATAACTCTTTTCGAAAATTTCATAACCTTTTTCGAAAATTTTATAACAATTTCTCGAAAATTTCATAACTTTTTTCGAAAATTTCATAACCTTTTTCGAAAATTTTATAACAATTTCTCGAAAATTTCATAACTTTTTTCGAAAATTTCATAGCCTTTTTCGAAAATTTCATAATCTTTCTCGAAAATTTCATAACCTTTTTCAAAAATTTCATACATTTCTCGAAAATTTCATAACAATTTCTCGAAAATTTCATAACTTTTTTCGAAAATTTCATAACCTTTTTCGAAAATTTTATAACAATTTCTCGAAAATTTCATAACTTTTTTCGAAAATTTCATAACCTTTTTCGAAAATTTCATAACCTTTTTCGAAAATTTTATAACAATTTCTCGAAAATTTCATAACTTTTTTCGAAAATTTCATAGCCTTTTTCGAAAATTTCATAATCTTTCTTGAAAATTTCATAACCTTTTTCGAAAATTTCATATCTTTCTCGAAAATTTCATAACAATTTCTCGAAAATTTCATAACTTTTTTCGAAAATTTCATAATCTTTCTCGAAAATTTCATAACCTTTTTCGAAAATTTCATACCTTTCTCGAAAATTTCATAACAATTTCTCGAAAATTTCATAACCTTTTTCGAAAACTTCATAACCTTTCTATAACAATTTCTCGAAAATTTCATAACCTTTCTCGAAATTTTCATAACCTTTTTCGAAAATTTCATAACCTTTCTCGAAAGTTTCATTACCTTTTCCAAAAATATCCTAACTTTGCGAAAATTTCCTAAATACTCCGAAAACTAAGCGCATTTGTTATTCATTTAAATGCTCAGGCACATTATTATAATAAAAAAGGAATGGAAAACAAGGCATAAAAATAACGCAATTTTTTTATTATGCTAGAGTGTTGATAATATTTTTCGTCAAATGCAGATTTGGATTTTCATGAGAGTGTACATCAAAACCAAAAATGGACTCCGAAACGCCTGGGAAGTAATCCAGGAAACTTTGAAATAAAAAGTACCCGGACTGGTAAATGTATTGACAATAAAGATGGCAATTCGTCGAATGGAAACGATATTATTCAGTGGGCATGCTACGCAGGCGCCAATCAACAGTGGGCTACCATTTACAATGGTAGCCTTGGTGGTGAAATTTACAATGGTGTTGAAAAATAATTTTCAACTGAGTAATGCTAAGACCAAAATGTGTATTGGAGTTTCAAAAGGATCCAATAGTGATGGAACTTTCCTTAAGCAATATACCTGTGGGAAGGAGCATGACTTATGGTCTTACAAAAATAATAATTTTATCAATAAGGGAACAGGCAAATGCATTGACAGTTCTGAAAGTAACGACGGAGCTTTAATTAAGCAATGGACTTGTACTTAATAGAATTCGAATTTGAAAAATTTTATTTTTTGTTGATAATTGTATTGGTAAATATTGCACATGTAAATGAATATTGTTAACATCGGTGTTATACTGGTATACATTTATACTTAGATAATAATTATTATCTATATAATAATATTTCTATACTAGTAAGCAAATATGTACCTACGCGTGTGCTGTATGTGTGTGTATTGCAGAATAACATCTCTTGGTGTACGTACGTGACTTTTACTGATTTCTCTGAACATTAAGGGGGGTCCGCAGGCAAGAAAGAGATGAGAACGGGTCCCCAGTAACACTTGTTAAGTCGTGGATAGTATATTATGGATGTTCATCTTTTTCCCGAAAGCACATGAGGAAGAAATTTTCAATTTTTTATTTTTCAATACTTGTAATGGTATTTTGAAAAAAACAAGTTTTGAGTAGGCAAACACATGGGAGTTGTGAAAGAATGGTCTTTTGTAGGTGCTAAGACATCATAAAATGCAAAAATCGGCCTCATGTGCCCTCCAGAATTTTCCCCTCCTTCGAATGAGCTACTCCACGACTTTCGAAATTGCTTCAAAGTGTCGTTATCACATTTTTCGTAATTTCAGTTTTTCTTCCTATTCTAATACATGCGTCAATTGCAAATACTGACACAGACATCCTTTCCTGCGATGCGGCAATTTTGCAAGAGCTGTTCATATGAACATGCAACATAGATTTTTATTTACAATTTCGCCGTTACTCAATTCAACACAGTGATCCGCAAATCAAAACAAACCCCCACGCATTATGAACAGCTCACACTCCACACTAATTCCCACGAATGCCTCGCAATATATATCCTTCCTTTTTCCACCAGCGGAGGTGTCCTTAAGGTGCGATTATTTTATAAATAGATCAGTGACTTAACTTACTCTCAAGTCCCTATTCTCCAATTGATCAAACTAAATATTTCTTACCCGCTAAATATTAAGACTCTTAATTCGTACTTGTTATTAATATTATCCAGACATGTTCTGTATCTTTAGTGTAAAGAATTCAGATTTGACTCCCACTATTCCAAATCAAATCAAACGAACAATTCAGTACAGAACAAAAATAAGAACTCTAATTCTAAACTTTGATCTTATACTTTGTTTCTATTACTCCTTAATCATGTGAAACCTTTTCTAACTCAATCCTCTCTACAAAACTTAGAAAAAAAACTTTTACTCTTTGGTAGGATACTATAAATAAAACATCGATTCATTTTTTTGTATAACTAAGCAGCTAGTAAGACATTGAAATACTTAATTAAGTTTACCAACTATGCGGGTATTTATTTCAGCAGTAAAAAGAATTGTTCTTTTATAAGACATTTATTTATAAAGTAGGTCTACTGGAATGTAATAAAACTGTGATAATTTAAAGACAATCAATCGTCTTATTCATGGGCTCCTCATTTTCTCATTTCTGTGCAATCCTAAAGAATTAGGATTCAGGAGCTGGTTTTATTTTTAAATCGTGAATTGATTAAAGGTGCAGAAAGAATACTTCCTTCAGCAGAATGCTGTGCATAGTGAACCTTAACACAGCATTGTTTGACAAATTTTACTTACGGAACGCAAGTACAAAATGTTTATACATAGATAAGGCACTTAACATTTTAATGTGACAGTAAACCCTTCATTATGATTAGTTTATGAAATGTAGAATTGAGTAAATTGAGAATTGGCATGTCAAAACTTCCGTTGACGAATTGTATATCATCAGAAAGAGGGTTTACCAAATGATATTATAAATAAAGCACTTGCACGTAATCGGACGTACTTGAGATTATGAAGATGACGTTATAATCAATCAACATAGCAGTACGATTCACCTGACATTCCCGATTTAGACACTAGTCGTTCAGCAAAAATCACTCCATGAAGTGTTTATCCTTCAATCCCTAATACTCATTATTTTGTAACAACAAAGAATTAAAATGTCTAAGCACATTTACTTTCTTCTATTCCTCGTGACAGTAATAGTGTCACAATCAGGGGCGAATCCAGGGAATACGTACAACGAACGACTAGGTACGGTTGATTTTTTTTGATGAAATTAAATTCACATTTTTTGCGACTAATTAATACTGAAGCGAGTAAAATTGGCGTTACTTTGAATGCATAGAAGATGATGCATTCTCAGAAGGCCGAAATGGTCAGTGCGGTGGAACAATTGAGTTGGATTCTGGAACTCTCATTTACCCTGGACCAGGAGTAATCATTAAACCTGGAGAACTGTGCATCTGGACGATCCATTTGAGGACAATGGATGGCTGGAGAATGAATTTCACTGATCTGGATTTACCCGGGTTCAATGCAGCATGCGACAGAGCAGCCGTCAGCATTTACGGACTTTCCAATCTTATTCCAGTCGACAGGCCAGAGAGATACAGGTTCATACATACACAATAAAAATTAATTATTAATCCAGGTTTCAATTTAATTTTCAATAAAATAATT
The DNA here is from genome assembly GCA_020352615.2 of Yoshiicerus persimilis. NCBI lineage: Eukaryota > Metazoa > Arthropoda > Collembola > Entomobryomorpha > Tomoceridae > Yoshiicerus > Yoshiicerus persimilis. The sequence continues at coordinate 1,340,785 of CM036941.2, forward strand.
GCTTTCTGGAAACAGGTTTTGCAGTGAAAATAGCAACGGAGGAACCTACTTCCTGACTGGAAATATGACACTACTGTCGTTTTCTACACAGGATCCAATTTCCAAGTGAACAGTACCCGTCGAGGGTTCGCCTTGCATTGGGAAGGGTCTCGGTTCCAGCCGGTACCCACCCTGCACAGCTCCTCATATACGAGTACACCCACTGGTGCAGTGTGGTACCCTGTGGAGGGCGAGTACCCCCCAAATGCGGGTATGACGTGGTTGGTGAATGCAGAAGGCCCCTACAATGCAGCCGCAGTCCAAATGGACATCTTGAGTATAAACTTCGAAAGCTGCAGTCTCTCCGACCCCTGTCTCTGTGACGCCCTCATCATCTACGGTATCAACGCCCTCGGGGACCTCCATGAAGTAGACAGGTTAACACTTATTAATTATTGTACTATATAAACCTTTTGCTTTTTAAATTTCTAATTTCCAATGGGCATTTTTGTCGTATTTGATATTTCCAGGTTTTGCGGCGAAAGAAGCAGTGCTCTTTTACCAAATGTGAGCAGTGATTTCATTGTTGCGTTTTACACGGACCATGTGGACATTCCCGAAACTGGATTAGGATTTCAGCTTAATTGGAGACAAATTTTGGTGACGACTACAACAGAGCCCGGGCAAACAACGGGGACTACAGACGCTCCAGAAACAACCACTATTTTCCCTGGACCCGTCAGTAAGTTTTGCCGTACATTTTGCATTATTAATTCAAGTGTTTCGATCTAATGAATATTTTCATGCTTGATTATTTACTAATGATTTTATTGCTTGTTGTATTTCAAAGCAGTTTTCTATTTATTTTTCAGTAACGACCTGTGGTGGAATAATTGAAGGAAATTCAGGAACTGTTAAATATGAATACGACTCAACGTACGATAACTTCGAAAAATGTATTTGGACGATTCGAACTTCCCCTGGAAATTCTGAAGTCGAATTAACGAAAGTATCAAGTGGCTTTGAAAGTGGCCACGACCATCTAACTGCCTACGGCATAATTCCAAGGCGAGGACTCAACAAAACTGCGCTGCTGTAAGTTTTTATAATCCAATTGGTCACTTCCCAATTAAAATAGGATTCTAAACGATTTTTTGACTATTTCAGTGGAATAGTTTCAAATAACGAAGAGCAGGTGGTGATGCCAGGTCCGGTTGTTATCCTCGTTTTTAATTCTGACCATTCGGTTACGCGCCGTGGATTCCGGCTCCACTTCCGTGCAGTTGGGAACCCAGTGACCCCTGTTCCCAATTATCATGATTTCAGCACTGGCACAGTACCCGACACCCTGCAGTATCCCTTCAGTGGCTATTATTCATATGATGAACTATCCACATTCGCTATAAGCAAAGACTATTCCAACAATGCTAATATCAATTTGGTACTGAACAGCTGGAATTTCGAAAATCATGGCACTTGTGGCTATGACGGTCTCATCGTCTACCAAATTAATGAGGGAAATATGCGCCAACTCGGCCTGCAAGTTTTGCTTTTTTATTTTCTAAGGTATATATGAAAATATCAGAAGACTTCAAAAATGTCTGAATTTTTAGGTGGTGTGGATCTTCCACAGAACCTCAATCCTATTCTGGCAATGCTTTTCTTTTAGTTCTCTACAGTGACCATACTAATTTGGGAACTGGATTTAATGCCTCCTGGACATGAAAATCTTAAAACGTCGATCGTGGCTTTCGCTATTGAAAGGCTCACTCACTGCAGTATCTGGCAAATGTAAAATATCGTGGGCAATTTCTTTAGAAAGTTGTCGTCAGAGGGCGCACATAAACTCTCGAAATGTTTTATTACATCCTATGCAAATGTGTACATTAGAGCTACAATTTTTTAACTTTTTTTGACAATGTCTTATTCTCAAACTTACTCACATCGTTCCTGTCACAAATGTTAGTTGCAAAGTTTACTAAAAATATCTTTACAATATATTTTAATATTAAATCTCTTATTTTTAGCGAATGATCGTTATCTAAGCAGCCACATTTAAATTGGCTCCCATGAATATGCTTTTCGAGGAAGGCTACAATTTGTTTGTCAACATTTGGGATAAAAATTATCTGATTTCCTAAACTCGAAATAGTATCCATGATAGATTTTATTATTCCACTAAATTGGGGTAAAGGGTACAGTAATCCACCTCGGTCCTGAAGTTGAATGAATTGATTACAGACAGAGTTTTTATCATGGTCTTGGAAGTTCTTTGTTGAAAGAGCACATGGAATCTTCTTTTGGACAATTTTGATACAAAAACCAGCGATCATAGTTATTCCAGCGGATATCAAGTCAGCCGAGGACAATTCTAAAGAATTAAATATGGTTACATAGTACCATATGTACGGTAATGTAGAATGGGTTAGGTTTTAACAATTTTGAAAGTAAATTTAATAAAACAAAACAATATTTTTACCATTCGCTGATGCAATATTTTTGGCGTAGTGTAGTGCAATGGGAGTTATTCTTAACTCTTCTGGCGGTTTGGAAACAATACTTTTAATTGAATTTTTATATAATTTAGTTTCCCCATTGTCCTGAACATTTCCATATTCGGATGCAGATATAAGACCTATCTTCAATACCCTCTCCAAGGCATAGAGCACTCCAACGGCATTAGTTTGGTCATTAGACCCTTGCCAACTTCGTAACCCGGAAAATAAACTTTCTACGTCATCGGAAGTTAGTTTTCTTGTGAGAACAAACATGTAGCCATTGCTTAGTAGGTATCTGTAAAACAATAGACGTTTAGCTTTAATCACATTCATGTGTAGACCTATATCTCCATAAATTACAAAGGTAAGGCAATGCAATTCAAAATATTGTACCTGATACATTTAATGGTAGCATTGGTAGTAGTTTCTATTGCCTCATAGGTCTCTCTCGTTATGAATTACTTCCTTGTTTTTGTAGATAACTTCCAAGAGGATAAGTAATTTAAAAAGTTCTTTTCCAACCATTCTAATCTCTCGTCACCAATCGACCAAAATGGAGACTTGTTTGGGTTTCTACTTTTAATGTATAAGCTGCAATCCGCAACATTATGAATCTAGAAAAAATATAATTGATTCTGTTAAATTAAATAATCAACTTAAAGTAGAAAAAAGAATACATAAATAGATAAAAAATAAATATAATAAAAAATTACTTACTTCAAACCATTTCTTTATATTCTCCATAAAAAAGATAGTGCTTTGAATATCTTGAAAACCTTCCCTTTTCTGTGTGTGGAACAGCTTTAGGGCAGCAATGAGTTCTTCTGAGAATATTTTCACAGCTCGTCCTACGTTCATCTTCACAAAGGTTGTTGGGTAAACTACCTTTCGTGTCAAAAAGCGTACCGGTTTCACAATAAAGTCTTTTTGAAGTCATACAATTTTCTAATCGAATCCCCATTTACATTCTCTTCGATTAAAACTTTTTTTCTTTTAGATACTATTGTTTTTCTATATGTCATTGTACGCTTCTTATCAAGTAGTTGGCTTCTAAGGTTTTTTAGTATATGACAAGCATCAAATGAAACAAATAAAGGTCGGCTAGAGCAAAAGGGGTTAATGATTTCACTTTTAAGGCTTCCACCACAAAGTAATCGTAGGGCCTTGACGTTTACAGTTGAATCATCCGAAACAACTCGAATAACCTTAAATTCTATTATTTGAATCTTTTCGATAATTTTTAGTATTAGTCCGCGTAATGTTTCTCCTTGTAAATGTTTTACCAAATAGTAAGCAACAGGGATTCTGTAGTTTGAAGATAACCCTTTTAGTAAAAAGCACAATAATCTATTTGCCATATTATCTTTGTCTTCCTTTGCAGTTTTCCCAATAACAGCTCCGCCAACAATTTTTGATGCTTGTTTCACATACTTAAGAGAAGGTTTTATGGTCATCTCGTCGAACACAAGAGATTCAAGTAATTCCGTTTCGCTAAGGTTTTTCATTTCTTCTTTTAAACGAAGTTCAACCAAGGGGGTAAACCCTTGTTCCAAGTCTGATGGTCCAATATAGCGTCTCAGAGTACTTATAGATGGCAAATGAAATATATTGTTTCGCCTAGCCACTTTATATCCTTTTGGAGACTTGTTATACCAAAAGACACAAATTCGAATACAAAATTCTGACCATCTATGGGCATTAGCTTTCTTTCCATAAGAATTTATTTGTTCTAGGAGCATGGTTGATTTTGTACATTGCTTTTCCGCTGCATTTCTAATTTTAAGAATTTTAAAATTTTCACATACTTGCATATGATGCTGTAGCTCCTCTACTTGCTTTTTGCACTTAACTAGTTTTGTGCTCAGTCTTCTAATCTTTTCACAATATATCTTTTGTTGATGTCGCCATTTGTTTTTCAAATTCTTAAATCTGGCGTTTTGTAGTCTATTCACAATTACACCCTTTTCCAAATTAATATCTGATGTATGCAAATTATCTTCTTGAGAAGAGAGAATGTTACTGATGTCCTGTTGAGAAGTCCCTGTACGGCTGCAATCTTCTGTAGAATGTTTTTCGTTTTCACAACGTATATCAAATTTTCTTTTCTTTGGATTTGGCCTGGGTAGAACAGTTTTTTCCAATTTGTATTTTGGATACTGGGGAAAAATAGTGGGAACAGAGCCTTTCTTTAACTTTTTGATCTTTAGACCTTCTTTGAAGTCTTCTAGAGTAAAATGTTTACTGCAAACACACGCTTTAGAAGATATAACAGAATCATAGTTTTAGTATATAAAAAATATAATAAAATTAGTAGTATGTAATGAAATTGTTTCTATCTGTTTGGGAAACTATAAGTCGTAAAATTAGACTCACCTGTCATCTGAAGGAGTCCATAACTTTTGCTTATTTTTTTCGTCCCCTCTGGAAATTCTTTTTAGCCACTGTTCCTTTATAGTTGCATCTGAAGGGAATTCATGGAAGGTAATTTTTTCTGTAAGCTTATTACCAAGTCTTGATGTGCAAAATGGAACCACACACTCTCTCCCCATTTCAAAAATGTTTTGTTACACAGCAGTGATAATGAATTGTAAAGTTTTATGAAATTATTTATATATTTTTGTTGTACACTCCATTAAAACTTCTTAAGCAATAGGAGGGCTTTGAGCGCCTCTAGTTTAGGTTGCCGCTCAAATTTGCCCACGCAAAATTGAGACGAGTGAGTGAGCCTATCTAAATACCGGTAGCCACGCTTCGATACATAATACACAATTCTGGAATTCAGAGATGATGAACATTGCTTTTGTAATATTGCATAACTTTTTCATCAATAGTATTTAAGGTTAAGGATGGTTTCAACTTTTCAATATTAATTGTATTTCAACAGAAAAAGGGTGAAAAACAACCATAAGGTTAACTGACCTAGGTTAACGTGAAAGTGCTCAATAATAAATAACATTATTATTATACCTAATATTAATATTATTATATAGGAGAATATTTTTCCAGATAATTCTGTAAGGCAGGTAAAGAAACACCTGTGCATTAAAAGTAAGCAGATGCATCATTGGTCTTTTACATGGAAATGCCTACATGAAATTATTGCTCAACCATTTATTCAATTAACAGACTGCTTGCATTATTGCTATTTAATGTTAATGCTAGTTAATGAGGATCCAGCTAATCCATTATAAGTTATTACAATAAATGAACACATAATGAAGCATTTTACCAAAAGGAAAATTAGAAAAGTGTGCCAGCCTTGCACAAGGATGCCTGCCCAGGGTTTTTGGGCAAACTTTTTTTTAAAAATCCATTCGTTTTGTTTTTTCGTAGGCGAGAATGTGAAATACATCGTTGTCACAACAAGTTTAAGTCTATCCTGGAAAATATGAACATATTTGATAATTATAGATAACAACTGTCATTCTTCATCATATTGTGACTCAAAAATTCAGGAAACCCAAAAACCCCAAAAAGCCGCAAAACCCATGGTTTTTGCATCCTTCTCCATGTAGTGTTATAAAATCCATGAAATTGTCATTTGTGTCATAATTATAGGCACCAATATGGTTTCATTTTATACATAGTTGTAATTAATAATGTATATAGGTACGTGTATGAAATCAGACTTTCTCTGACTAAAGAGGACTAAAGAATCAGACTAAAGAATAGTTTTCGGTTTAAGAGAAAATGAGAAAGTGGTTAAGTTTCTGTTAGCATTTAGGAAAGCAATAGCTAGAAAATCAAAAATTGGAAAACGATGGATTTCATCCAAGGGGGGAAATATTTTTGTGTCATATTTCTGGTGCTATTTAACACAAAATGGACTCAGGTGCACGGTTTCTACGACGAATTCTCAGAGTTAAGATTTGGCAGTCAGTGCTTTTGGATCCGTTGCAGAGGAGCTGCTGAAGGGGAAAAGTGTCCCGAATCTTATGGTGTGACTGCTACGAAACCGTGCAGGAATCAGAAACCAGGAAATCAACAAGTGAAGTGTTGTCCCCGGACTACAGGCAGTATCACCAGCACCAGCACAACAAATAATCCCAGCGTCCCTTCATCGACCACCACAACAGTGGCCACCCCAACAAGTTCCACAATCAGGACGACGATAACGACATCTACCAGGATCAAGTAAACATTGCAAAAGGTACTACACAGGTAGCGAAAGCTAACCAGTAATAAATGTTAAAACCTTCCCAAGTATTAAGGTTAAAACTTACAGGTTTAAGTTAATTAATTTACCAGAGGTCAAGGTAAAACGTCCAGTATTAGGAAAGACTTACCAGGATTAAGGTCAACTTGAAGACCAGGTTTTCAACTAAAAGCGTTATTAGGTCATGTACACACACTGACTAACAGACAGGACAAGCTAACACGAATCATACAGTAGCTTACGCGACTGATAATGTCAAAACTTACCTAGGATTAAGTTATGCAATTTACCTTGATTATATAGAAACTTACCATGGATCAGAAGCGCACCAGCACCTGCACTCAATCCGTTAGCAACTTACCAGGATTAAGGTAAAACTTACCAGGATTAAGGTAAAACTTACCAGGATCAAGGTAAAACTTACCAGGATCAAGGTAAAACTTACCAGGATCAAGGTAAAACTTACCAGGATTAGGGTAAAACTTACCAGGATCAAGGTAAAGCTTACCCGGAGCAAGGTTAAAATCTTACCAGGACCCCGATAACTTTTACTGTTTCTTCTGTGAAATCTCAAACTCCTAGAATACAGTAATATTTTACCAGGATCCATGTAAAATGTGATTTTAAAATTTTAGTGTGTATTCTTAAAATATTTCAAAAGTGGAATTTCTGAAATCCTTTTTAAAAATAATTTTGTGGTGGACAGGTTTGATTAGTGGATGGGTGGAGGGTAGAAATTCTGAATCCGAATTTCATGAAGTACCTACCGTGGTAGTCGAAGATTATTTCTGTGAGAGGCGAGGAGAAATGTATCTGTACTTCTACTACGACCCAGCTTCCCAAATCTGTGTCCCAGGTCAAATCATACCAGAGTCTTGCCATGGCTTGAAAAAGGGCGGGCCTCTCAGTGACTCCAATTCCACAATAGTTCATGGAATATTTAGCGGAACTTTGCAATACGACGAACATTTCTATCCAGCTCTCGTTTTCACTGACCTTGTCTACTTTCAAGATTGGATTCACCAAAATTTAATATGGAACGACTATAATAATAATATTCGTCACCATCAATCATGAACAATAGCTGCCCCTCCCCTTTTATGAAATGAAAACCAACACAAAGAAACAAATTTATTACTGCCTCACTAATTGCTAATTAATTAATTAATTGACATAAACTGCCATTAGAAATGTGAACGAATAAAGTTAGATTTACTTATTTACTTATCTATTGTGTAATTGTAGTATTAGACAATAAAGAATTATGCATTGTCTGCCGTCTTTTTATTTCAGTCATAAAAGCGACAGCGAACGGAAAGTGAAATCGGACATTGCTATATAGTGAATATTAACAGCTATTATGACGGTTGCAATTTATGCACTTGCTATATTCATCTGTTGTGTATATCTAGGTTTACCACAGGAAATATATATGACAGTTAGAGTAATTAAGCAAAACAGCAGTAGAAAAAATGAGATTCATTCTAATTGTGATTCTGACAAACATTTATTACGATTACTATTCTGTAATATTATTAACACATGGATTTCTCCTCAATAGATCATCACTCATTGGTCTCCTCACACCAAAAGGTTATGAAATTCCATACGAATAATAATTTCACTTTTGAAAATTACTATTTCCATAATAATGTGTTAAATTTGTATTTTAAATCTGAACTCAGACTACTTATTGGAGGGACTCGAATTTAAAAAGAGTAATCACAACGGCAAAACATGTGAAAAGATTTTCAATCCATTTCTTCAGTATTTAAGTATTCAGGAATCGGAGATATCGTGTCCTAACACTGCCGATATCGACGACACGTCTTCAAAATACTTTTCCCCTTACCCAGAATTTAATAATCTGCATTTAGAGTGCCATCAGAAGTTTAATGTAACAAGATATTATAAACATTAATTTAAATTAGTTGTAAACAAAGATAATTTAATTTCTGAAATATTATTTAGGGAAATGAACAATGCTTTGCTACCTGCATTTTCTCTGGAATGATCCAAAGACCAAAATACGGTAAATTTTTTCTCGACGATATTGATAACGGCCTTATTGTTTATCCCGGTGATGAAGTTTCTTCTGAAGGATTCCCTCTCTATTATGCCGACCCTTTTCATCTTCACAGAAATATATTTTGTTTCACCCATGGTTTGTTTAATATCCCTTTTAATGAGAAACTATTAATTTAAATTTCGCTCTCAGAAATAATTATAAAATAAAAATTCTTAATTGCCTCTGGATTTGTTTATCTGTATCTTTTAGAGTTTAGATCTGTATTGCTACATAATTTGGTTGCGTGTGATTTACTTCCTCCGATGCAATTTTGCTTAATTGATGAAGAAGCACTGGTAAGAAAAGGTTGAAATGTTTTCCAAGATTATTTCTTCTTTGATTTGATTTTTCTGAATATTATCCAGTAGCATTGCGACCCCGACCTCAGAAATTGCGACTCGGAGGAAGATAATGGTACATATCCATTAAAACTGCTGATTGTTAAAATACAAAACTCGTCATAGTGAATTTTTCCGTGTTTTGGTTTCAGTGTTTGGAATAACGGTTGGCAACAGAGCGCACCGATTTACTTGCGAGACTTTGAGCCACATCAACTGGAACTATTTTGAAAAGAAATCTTGCATTCTTCCAAAAAGTGAAATTCTGCTAAAAATGAGACGCCCTATATTTACGAACTGCAGCGTATGTGCTGACACGGTAAGTAATCATAAGTATTTATATGGTTACTATGGTGACAGGGAGTATTTGTTAGTACTTTGTTTTGCAACAGCAGAAGAGCGGGAAATACGGGACTGTTTCCGAATACTCCACTCTGCCCACCAAGGACGAATTTTCAAAGGTTCCCTACTCCTCGCTCCCAATAGTCATTCGAAACAGTTCGAACCTTTTAGGGATGCAGCCAATGAACATTTCCATCATTAAAAAGATCTACGGGGACTTTTACTTCAGTGACCAGAACAGAAAGGAATGTGCCTTCGCGCAGTTCACTCTCCACGCACCTTTCCACGATTTCCAAAACGCCCTTTCCAGAATTAGTGATGAAAACAACCACTTTGATTTCGACTGGTACATCGGCTGGTTAGTCTAACCCAGTACCCCAAATAAAGATCCAAAAGTTTTCCTTTTGGTTGGGTTTTGCAAAGAATTAATCTTGAATTTGAATTTCTCAGGTCTGTATGTCATCCAGAAGTTATCCAGCAGTTCGAATCCTTAATTCCAAGACCAAGTTTCTTGCCTGATGATGAACCGACGTCCAAGAACCGTCCTTGGATGGTCGCTGGATCTCATGGTTCCGGAGTCTCTGATCATGTACGTAATTATGTCCAATCTGTTTTTCTTGCAATTTCCCATTGGGAATATTGGAAAAAATGTGAGATGGCACTTGGGATGAAACCTAACTTATGTTAATACAGCGAGATTCTAAAGTCACGCAACATAGGCCACGTGGTGTCTTTAAGTTTTCGGCATGCTTCTAATTCCCTCATAATATAAACTCATTAGAAACATGTCGCAAACTTTAGAACCACGTTCACTATGTTGCCTGACTATCGAATCTCGCTGTATTTGTTTGTTTTCTAAGGTGGACCATGTGCAGAGACCAATATGGCAAGCCCAGCTTGCCGGACACAAAAGGTGGTATTTACGTCCACCACCCGAATGCCAAAATGTCTGCACCAAGACATTCAAAGTCACAGTGTTTCAAGGCGATTTACGTAAGGACCACATTTTACAATAATTAAGCTTGCTTTTCTAAATTACTATTTTAAAATGAATTGACAAATCTAAAATTATGTAGCGTTGTGAAAAGCCAATACTAGATAATGATGATATTTACAGTACTGCTCCACAACAACGCCTGGTTCCATATGACATTCGTTGAAAAGACCAACTTGTCCATCACCTACGGCACAAGCTACGACTTCAAAGAAAATCGACCCAAGTCGCCTGACAACATCCAATAGAATGTCTTCTAATAATCACTATTCATAACTTTATTTAAGATGGCCAATGGAACAAGAAAATAAATAAAAATTAAAAGGGGTTTATTAACTTTAAAGAAAGTTATTTCCGAAAGTTAGGAACAATTTAATGGTAATAATATCGTAGGTTTTAAAACAAATAGCTGTATGGTGGATGAATTATTATTCTGACAAGGTAAGTCAACTATTTCATTGGTTCTGCACTTAAAAACGTAGAATATACCTTAAAGGAATACAATATATAAAATCTATACCATTTTACTGTAGCTGAGATTTTAAGCTTTATACTATTTTCTTTGGTTAATTATTCCCAGGTAAGTCAAATCTTTCTTCTTCTGGTGGTAGCGTAATTCCGAGCAATTTTCAAAAGAGTCCCCAAATTTCCAAATGTAGTTTCTGCAACAAAAAACCAATTTCTTTTTTAAAACCAAAATGACTGTTGGGTGACCATACAATTTGCTATGAGATGAAGCTCTGATTAGATATTTCGAGATATAATCTTAGGGAATATAGAAATACTAACCTTTTTTATTTATGCACAATGAATTCGAAGACTGTGCTTCCTAAGTGCAGTTTTATTGGGAAATTTCTTGTTGCATTGTGAGCACTCAGCAGGAACTTGGTTTCCATCATGAAACAGCAGAACGTGTCCCTGTAACTTGGTATCCGTTGTGTAACTCCGTTTACAGAGTTTGCAAGGGAAAGGAACATCAATGTTGTGCACTCGATATTCATGGTTCCTCAAGTCCCACAGAGATGGGAAGCTTTTCCCACATTGCTGACACAGAAATGATCTGGGGCAACCTGAAATTCAAACTTTAAAACTACAGTAATCATTTCACTGTGAAAATGTACAATGATAACCAAGAGTTAGTAAATATTTTATATAGGTTTAAATTCTTGAGGCATAATAAATACTCTTTTTGCCATAAAATAAATCATTTGCCTCATCAAAATACAAATGTAGCATAATTTTGAAAAATTTGGTTTTTGCTTATACTACGTGCACTAATTAATTTTTGGATATCCCTGTATATTTAACTAGTAAAGAGTGGTACCTCCATTTGCTTCATGGATTTTTCTAACATGTTGTGCTAATTTTGCGGCACTTTTACATATTTGACCGCAAGTCTCACATCTGAAGATAATGACGTGACTGGAACTTTCGTAGGCATTTACGCTTGAATGACCGGTTACTGTTGCAGGGTGAATATCAAAAACGTGACGCTCAAGAGTGTAGGAAGTCAGAAAAAATTTAGAACAGTGTTCGCACAGAAACTTGTGATTTTCACCTGAATTTTAATGATAAATACAAATTAGCAAACCAGAAAACAAAGGATTGAAGATTTATCAGTCTGCGCAAAACTGCACAAATGGTTTCTGCTTTACTTACCATGAGCCCGATTTTCATGATCGTTCTTTTTCTCCATTGTACTACAAAGTTTCCCACAGTGCTGACATTTGAATACACCAGAACCGTTTCTCAATGTGTTATACTTTAGCCTCACCTTCCTAAAAGCATAAAAAAATTAAAAAAATTGCATATTAGATCCATAAACTTCACTTATTAATAAAATTAGAAATTTATTGACCTCAAAATTCAAAAATAAAAAATTGAATAAATATACCTGGCAGCCTTTGCATTGATACTCATTACATCATCCGCCTTCTTGTAACTTGTGGATCTCGCTTTCTTGTCCACGTGAACAGAAATGATATGACGTAGTAAAGTGTAACCATTGGCTAAACACTTTTGGCATGATTTGCATTGGAACTTGTGCGCTACACCTGCAGAGAAAGATTTAGTACTATTAAAACTTTGGTTTACAGATAATAGGCATTTTATTTAATTAAAATATAATTTTCTTTAATAAATGAAGTCATTTTAAAATATTCACAAAAAGTAGTTCAAAAAACTAAGCTTTTTCTACATATTTTGCTTTAGGAGGAGCAGAGGAATAATTAGCCTACCGTGCGCCCTTCGCTCATGTTCCATCTTTTTTAGGCGAGTTGAAGAAATTATTGAGCAGTGGTCACAATTATGAATTCCTAATTGGCAGTCTTGAATGGAAGTCAAATCTATCTTCCCAGAGAGCAAATCTACAAGACTGGCATTCTCATCCCCTTCCCGCCCCATATCATCAACTAAAGAACTTTCGCAACTAAAAATATTTTACAACTTTACATCAGTAACTTTTAAATCCTAGTCTTATGAATTTGGCAGTGATTAATTGTGCTATTTACTAAAGATGTACCTTTCTACATCCACATCAATATCCCGATAATCCCTTTTCTTGTACTTCTTTGCTCTGGTTTTCTTGCGTATGTGAACAGATTGAATATGACGTAGTAGAGTATATCCATTAGCAAGGCACCTCTTGCACTTTTTGCACTGAAACGTATGTCTAACACCTAAACATCACGAACAAACCTATTTTAGTTTTTAAAAGACTAATTTTTTGAACCATAATAAAATCTAACTTAAAAGAGTCTTGGCTAAATGTGCATACATATATTCAAAAGTACAGAGCGTTTCAGTTAAATGTATCCATAAGACATTCAGTATATAAGGAAATATTCTATGTAAGATTTCCCGCGTCTGGCAATTTAAATACACATGTACTTCTTTACACACTGCAAGTGTCCTATGGATACTTTTAGTTGACACGCTCTGTATATACGAACCGTGCGTGCGACTTTCATGCAATTTCCTTTTCAATAGCGTCTTTGAAACATTTGGGCAATACTGGCAAGCATATTCTCCCAGTTCTGAATCTTGTAGTATTATACTTTCATTTTCAGTAGATTCCAGTTCATCCATATTTTCACTAACTGTAAAACCAGTGGATTGTTCTACAACGGACTCATCACATCTGAAATATAAGGGAATTACCACAAAATCATAATTCTGTTAGACAAAGAATCAGAAAGAGAGAAAGAATTTTGAATTTGGGATCATAAACGTTTAGTAAGACCTACTTCATAGTATTTGGAGAACTAGAAACAGTTTTCGAGATTTTAGCAGTATTTGTTCTCGGTTTTCTCTTTTTCTTATTTTGATGAACAGATTTAATGTGTCTTATAAGAGTATATCCGTTTGCTAGACACTTGTTACATTTTTCGCATTGGAAAGTATGTTTTACATCTATGTAAAGAAATCCAGTCACTAAATAATAAATTACAGTTTAAAAATAAGCACAAGTGTGTAATAACCATGAGCACGGCTTTCGTGGACTTTTTTCTTAAGTAACGTCTTTGAAACATTTGAACAAAATTGACACGGGTACTTTCCAGGCAAGGAATCAGGAATCACAGCCACACTTTCTGGTTGAACATCCAGGGTCTCATTTTCAGTACAATTAAAATCTCTTGCAGTGACAGTGCATACGTCAACACCACCTGTTGATCTAAAATATTAAATTATTGCTGATTTGCTAAAATAAAATATAACTTAACAATATGGAATATTGCAAAATCTTTTTAGTTACCTGACTGAGTTTGCAGACCAAGATTGAACTTTGCATTCAGGCTTATTTTCCTCCACTTCTTTAATATTTGTATTTTGTTTATGAACAGATTGAATGTGACGCAATAAAGTGTAGCCGTTTGCCAGACACTTTTGACAATTATCGCATTTGAATTCATGTGTAATATCTAAGCAATAATACAGTAAAAGTATAATGCAATATCAATTATTTAGTAAATGGGAAAATTTAAATGGGCCCCAAAAATAATCACCTTACCTCAAGAAAAATAATTTACGTCATTTAAATAAGCTAATAAATATTTATTCAGTCTTACGTTTATTTTTGAGGTACATTTAAATACAAGCCTTCAGTAAATAAATTATTGTAGATGAGCACTCACTGTGAGCGTATTGCTCATGCTGTTTCTTTGTTGCCAGAGTTTTACTTAGTTTAGGGCAAAAGTCACAAGGATATTCACCAACTTCAGAAGCAGACTGTCCGCCTTTTAAACTTTTTGATGCTGAATACGAATCCGAATTTTCTTTGTTGGGTCTAATAATTCCAAAATCAGGATTAAACGAAAACGTCTGTGAAAGAAATGGAAACTGTGAAAAAGGTTACCTGCTGGAAAATGTTTTTGTTTTCGCTTTTTTGTGCTGTCGGTACGAAGAAATGGAGAAATTAGCACCACCTTGAAAAAGACAACATTATATTAGTACTACAACTTTTGAAAACAAATCATGAGCTCAGTGTTCATGACTTTTCAGCCGAATTAGTGGTACACTAATTATTGGGCAAAATTGGCAAATCGACTTCTTTGCATTTTTAGGCTTACTTTTACGATGTTTTGATTTTGTCCAGTTGGAATGTACACTGATTTCTCCTGATGACAGATTTCCATCAAAATCTGTTTGCGCACCAGGTTTCCAATCCTCATCTTCATATTTACAAGCAATATATAAAGGGTTTTCAGTCTCAAAAGAGCTATCCAATAGCAATTCATCGCTATTTTCAGCCCCGTCAGAATCACATTCGACTTTAATGGAATTAGAACTACAAGACTCGTTTTGTTCTTCACAGTCATTCTCCATTTCCATAATACTTTCATTTATTTGGTCTTCTCTATCAAAAGTGACACTGCAAAATCTTCGATTTCCTGAAAACAAAAGGCAAAGTTAGAATGCTAATAAAACACTAATTATAACTTAAATGAATTTGCTATTAGTGAAATATTTTTACGTTTATCAGAACAATCATTTCTTATCATTTCAATTATATTTGGCTTTCTTTTTATCGACTTCGGTCCTGGTTTTCTTTTTTGCTTTTTTGAGGATTCTTGAATTTTGAGCATTAAGGATTTTGTGAGGTTTTCCCATAGGGTCTTCAAGTTAATCAATTCATAAAAAAGTTTTTCAGCTTTAGTTATATCACTGTGACATTCGGAGCAATAGTAAGGAGCATTATAACTGTCTTCCTGCCGGAGCAGTAGTACTTTGGAAAGTGTCGATTTTGAAATATTTAGAATATTTCGATAAAGGAAAGTCTCACTATCATTTTCTAAGGCAAGAAAAGGACTCGTTCCTCCAATCTGCAAATGCAGCGAACAAATCAAACACTCTTGTATGTTGCTCATTGCGAAATATCATTTAAATTTCATTGCTGGATAAGCTGTATGAATTTCAAACGAAAATATAAGAGGAAAAATAGATTATGACAGAAATTTTGCGAAGAAAAAGTTTCATTGTTTAAATTTACAGCATTTGAGATTCGCAGCTAACAGATGATCTGCGTATACCCGTCAACAGGTAAGGTACCGACACGGCAGAAGTAAGTTACCAGAAAATGGACAAAGGAAAGACAGGATAATATCCTTTGATGGTGAATTTGAGCTTCAAACTGTCAAACTCAAAAATGCGCCAGTAAATCGGTTCATTGGTATTATCTACTTGTAACGGCAATTTTTGGCTGAATATTTATGAATTTTTCGAACAATAGCATTTCTGCAGAGCTTTTTCAAAATAATGGTAAGACAACTTTATGAAATCTTCCTTTATAAAATTTGAATTATTTTTAAAATAATTTGCTTAACCAAACCCTAAAAATCATGTATTTAATGCACCAAAATCTAGATGAACTAGCTAAATTCTTACAAAATTTGAAAATATTTGATCCTAGCTAAATTATGATAGCTAACTTTATGTTAATGAATATAAGGAATTCTTTAATTGATGACACATTTTGATATTTATTATACACTGAACTATGGTCGATCTCTAAGATCTGTTAATAACACTTGTTTATCATGTGTCGGCTAACTTTACTCTGTCCTCGGGTCTCTAGCAACCAGCTGATGAAAATAAATTTCATGTACTCTCAGTTCCATTCCCTCTCATTTACTTGAGCACATCTCAGTCAGTGCCCAATACTACAATAAAAATATCTGAATTCATGTCGGAAATTGTTTTCCCGACATCAAAAATTTAAGGAAAAAGAAAGAAGTGGAATGGCGAAAGAATAAATTTGAAGTTCTAGAAAATAATTGTAATATATCTTGGTAAATTGTAGTTTTCTTTACTGTATAGCATGGAAGAACAAGAATATGTCAATGTTATTTTTCAAAAGATATTTATTTACTGGAGGTCAAATTAGTTAAGCATTTTTAAATTGTTATGAAATATTTTGTGAATTACCACGGCTTATATAATTACGCCTTGGAATCTAATTAATAAGCCTTGGAATCCATTAAAGTTAATTTATTTAAGGCAAAGTTAAGAAGTGGAATATGCATTTAATTTTGAAGCATTTGGTTTATTGAAGTGTTTTAAATAAAAGGAAACAATTAATTTACAAGATTGATTTTTCTCTATTTATTGCAGCTGGTGTGGCAAACTGTTCGGTTCATTGGGTTGTAAGTTTCAAAGAGTGTGGCTGCCGGGTGGAGTAAAAACAAAAGCATGGAGTTGGATGGGGATGAACCCCCTACGCGGGACTGGCTAAAAGCTTTCTTAAATCCTGTTGTAAGTGCCTCTTCTTTGTTTGTCCACTGAATTATTTGATCTCCGCTCTCCAACCATAATCACCAATGTAATTTCTTAATTTTGTAATTTCTGTTTGCTATCGAATAGATTTTAGATTGCCTGATGAAATATTTGCAATTGAAAGAAATGGAAGTTTTGCGGTGCACATCATTGGAAATCAACGAAATAATTTCTTCAAGCCGGATGTTTTTAAACAGAGCTCTTTTCAACGTTTACACAGTTCCTCGAAAGTGCTCTGACCCTTATCGTACGATGGAAGTTCTGGAAGCAAGTGATGTGAAATGGAAGAACTTGGAAATAGACGTTGACAATTTGACTCGGGAGGAATTCCCGCCGTCTAAGAATTTACGGCACATTATGCAAACAAGTGCAGAGTTCATGAAACTGAGCGATCCCCCGAAATTCTTCCCTCCCTTCGGAAACCTTCGACCCAGAGAAGTTGTTGGGATCGTGAGATCGCAAGTGTGTGAGAATCTACAGCATTTAAGTGTAGATTACGGTTTGATAGAAACTGTGAGTTTCCTGTTCGACAATTTGCCTGGGGAACTGAAAAAAGTGGATATCCACCCCAGCAGCTGGAGGAAAACGAAAGAAGACGAAACTCTGGAGTGTGTTTTGAGAAATCTGGACACGTTGAGCAGTAGATGCAGAAATCTTGAACAATTCACGATTCATATTTACTTGAAATTCACTGATACCTCCTTAAGACGGAGTTTCTTCAATATCATCCGCGGAAATGCCGAAACGTTGTGCACCCTTCGTTTGAACCTGGGTACTCTTGCCTCCATGGATGACTTCAAATTCATTAATTGCCCTTCCTTGAAAATCCTGGAGATCTACTGTGGAAAGAGAAACGCTTGCAGTGTCAACACATTTATGAAAAACCAAACGATTTGTAAAATGGAAGAAATCTCTCTCCACTTCCTGGATCCCCTCCCCCTCAATTCCATTCCCTTGGTGTTCCAAACTATTCTCAAATGGAAAAAGTCGATCAAAGCTCTGAGTTTCTATTTCGTGCGTCTGGAAGATACCAACTGGGAATTTCTCAGTCAGATGGAAGTCCTGGAAAACTTTAGTCTCTTAGTTGCCGCATTTACTCAGAGTGTCCAGCGTCTCGAGCATTTTCCTAAATCCCTCAAGACGTTTTCCTTGCATGGACTCCAGTGTGGACAGTACTCCGATCTCTACACCTTCGTCCGCAACTCGGCCTTTCCCTCAGAGAACTTGTCCGTCTTGTCTTTCTGCGGCTCCAGACCAACCACTCTGGATGCCGACTTACAAATCATTTGCTCTACAATGACCAACCTCAAAACACTTGAACTCTCCTGCTCATATATCACAGACTATGGAGTAACTGGAATTCCTCCACTGGGATCCCACTTGGTGCCAACTGGAATGTCCATTGCCAATTTAAAAAGTGACACTATTTTCATTTTCTAGTTTTTAGTTTTTAATTTTCTTAATTTTTAATTTTTTAGTCTTAAACCTTAGTTTTAATTTTTTAAATTTTTAAATTTTAATCTTCAGGTTTTACATTTTTAAATTTAAATTTTAAATTTTTTTAGTTTTCAGTTTTTAAATATTTAACTTCCAGTTTGAAATTGTGCCATTCTTTTCTTTAGGACTTGAAGTATTTAAACTAAATCATTGTCCAGCCATAACTACAGGGATTGTAAAGGCTCTGAATTTTCAGTGGCTTGGTGAACTCAATTTGGAAGACAATAATTCGGTATATTTCTATTTTTCATAAAAAATGAATTTTCTACTAAAATAATTTTTCACTGCATATCTTTCTAGAGTTACTAATTACTAATTGATTAAATACCGATTTTGTTTCAGTTGGTTGTAACTGACGATTTTTTGGTCGCATTAGTTACTAATAATCCGCGGTTGCAAAAAGTAGCGATTTCTAATGGTCCTTTGTATCATCGAGGCGACTTCACTGATCTCAAGAATATTGTTTTGCTGCGATCCCATGGTAAATGCTCCCTCGTCGTTGAAAATTTAGTAACTGACCAATAGCAAGACAATCCAGTCATTGTGAGCAGGCTTCCAGTTTTGAAAATGGATTTCTGCAAAATATTTATACATGGTATGCAAGGCACGAATAATTCTAAATACAAAAGTAGTCCATTCATTTCTTGGATATTCTTTGGCACGTGTTTTGCTTAAGTTCATCCGTCAGTCTCTTATCAAAATAAGTATTTTATAAGTTGCAAGAAACTTGCAGCGTGTCGTATCGACTGTATTTTGTTAACATTGGTTTGAATGCTTTTGTGTATCACTTTTCTTTGTTTGGGTTATGCATCATTAAGAGAGTACGTACAATGTTCTATTTAAGTTTACAGTGGAAATCAAGAGCAATATTTATGAATGGACTCAGAATCGGAAAATCAGTATTGTTATTGTGTGAAAGCATAGAAAGACTAGAGATTTGACCCACTCAATCCAATTGTGATGATACACCTACGTCAAAGACCGATTTGTTTAATTGTGTGTAAGACAATGTTAAGAGTATTCATTTATTTTTGTAATTGTGAAAGTTACTTGGAAATGTTCAGACATTTCAGATTTTTGATATATTTGTCTTGCTTCTCTATTATAACTACAACCTTCAAAGTAAAAACATATCGGAAAGAGTTCAAATCGAAAAGTTATAATACGAAAATGAGTTTTCTGTATAAAAGCTAAATTTATTAAACCAATTTCTGTTTGTAACGTTTAACCTCATAAGTTTCCTGTATACTAATATTCAAATTGAGCAATATATAAAAATTAATTTGAGTAAAATATAAATAGTATGAAAAAAGGTTTGTATAATAATTAGGAAGTTCGTTTGACAGTCACCATTAATGAAATTTAATTAACGATAAGTTAATATTATTAAGATTACCTTCTAGGTAAATATACATTTAATTACAAATTGCAAACTAGTTAATAATGTGATTAATTACTATGTATTTACATTACACTAGGCTTAGTAGAGACATTAATAAACTTTGATATGTTCTTATAATGTGTTAACGAATAAATTTTGAATAACTCAGAATAGGAAATAATTCATTCCTTTGATTGCATTATATTTAAGGAACCAAGGACTGAACGAAGCTATAATCTGTTAGTGTGAATCGTTGATTATTTGGCACGTTGTTATTTTCTTAAAAGTAGAGGTAAATTCTTTCCCCACGTCACAGGAGTGAGTGCACTGCGTAAGTAAATATCCCAACAACGATTTAAAGTCCCACTTTTCCCTAAACGGGGAATTTGACTTAAAATACACAGATTTCCGAATTAAGTGAGCACTGTTATCAATTGGGCCATGAGAAAAACTGGGATTCGTCTTCCTTCGGTTCCCCCACAATGATTTTGACCCCTTGAACTTCGACAGTCTTCAAACGACGACCGTCCCTAGTGGTTCCGGGGCCCAGCTCTACAATGAGAGGTTGCGACCGAATCATGGACGTCGATTCCAGAATACCCGTATTTTCCAGAGGGTTCTCGTAGTTCTTAAACTGGAGCAAATTATTCATTTTGTCGATTCCAGAGGAACCGTAATATTTCGGTGGACTCGATTTTGTTATGATGGACACTTTGTTTTGCTTATTTGAAGCCGCCGCCGCCGGCCACTTTGGAGAACGACTTTCTGGTGCCGGGTCCGAAGGCGCCCGAAAGTCGGCGCCCGGCTTTTCATTATCGTCCGTCGGAAATATTATTCTTCCGCGCCCGCGCGGACTCTGACTGCTGCGGGAACTTCGAAAACTGGGACTAGGCGCCTCTGCCTTCGGTTCCTCAAAGAAGCGACCCGACCTTCTCTTCAGGGCATTCGACGAAGCCATTTGCAACAACGCTTTCAAAATGCGTCCCGTAGATTCCCAAAGTCGGCCGGAAGTAGAACTGTCCATGCGGGCATTTTCCCGCGATCTGTGCATTCTGGACAACAATTTCGAAAACGTGGACTCTTTCTTCGGCGCCTTTAGCACGGCCGCTCCTGAGCAATTGTGCCACGATAAAGTTATCACCACAAATATCAACACCGGAATTATTCGGAGGGGCTTCATTCTTTCCTCATATCCTTTGCTACAATAATTAGGTTAGTATTTTAGAAATTAGTAAGAATTATTACAATATTACAATTTCCCGAGAATAATTTTTTTTGTTTTCTGAAATTTGTGTCTTATGTGTATAAACTATAAACCCACAGTTTTTGCATTGTTGGAGCAAAGTAGTAATGCAGACGAACAGAGAATAAGCAAACTGTGGCATGGAATACATTATAATCTTGCATGAGAATAAAAAGGTTGACAATTTGACATTGCATGCAATTGTAAACGCTAGCAGTCCATGTCCCTGCCACTAATAATTTCATTGCTCCCAGTTATTATGCATGCTTTTCTGAATATTATGTAACCCAACTTGAAATTTTAATATCACTAAACTGACTAAACTGTGTTATCTTTCTAAAAGTATTACGTTACAGTCTAATAACAATAAAACAAAACTATAACGATGTTCAACCCTTATGAAAAGCTTACAAGCAATGAAAAATGTAAAAAATGGAAATGCATGGATTACGAATAAGAAGACGGTACTCACCAAGGTATCCGGATTTCTGGAACTGAAGAAGTATTTCCGTTAAGACTGAAATTGAGGGTTCTTGATAACTATTCAGAGTCGGAAAGGAAACTGTCAATTTGGACGGTGGAGAGTGGATGATGGGAAAGAAAAATGTGATGCCATTTTTGGCACGTTGGTTTGATTTGGAAAAAAGAGAGAGTCGTTTATCGGAGAGAGAGAAGTGGACGAAGTGGCGTGTGTGCCTCAGCAGTCAACTCGGCAGACTAATCTATATGCTTCACTGCTGAATGCGCCAGATATACACACCCAGCCACACCGTACCTAACTCTTGTCTTTGTGCTTGTACTCGCAACTCTCACATTTTCATACACATCTATTTAAATCTAGTATTCCAATGCATAACAAACATACCATTCGCAAACCAAGGAAAACTCATTAGGGAACCTCCAGCAATAATTATAACCACTCACAAATAAATATTTTCGCTTAAATTGCATTCATAATTCAGGTGCGACTCTGTAGTACGACATAATTCAAATTTTTATTTTTACTAAATTAATTTCAATTGAAATTGCGCAGAACAACGAAAAATTTAAATTTAGTAAAAATTTAAATTTAGTAAAAATTTAAATTTAGCAAAAATTTATTTGAGATACGTCGTTTTACGGAGTAACTCGTCAATTAATTATTATAATTATTGTAATTATAGGCTTTTGTACCATTCTGAAAACCTCAGCTTTATTCATATAAAAATCCTAGGATAAAAGGATTTATTAGCAATACAAAAATATTATTTTATTCATAACTACATAAATTAAATTCTAGTAAAAGTGGTTATAAATATTCTTGTGAAACCTTTACGGTGCACAACGAAGAATTTAGCACATTGTTAGTATTCATTTTTATTACTATTGCATAATAATAAGTCTTTTGCATAACTGCAGACTTATTATACGGGAAGAGAGAATGGTTTGTGTGGCTTAGAATGAGTAATTGTAATTTATGAATGTTCCCTGGGGTAGAGAGAGACAGAAAAGACAAAAGTGCGATTATAATGATAGAATGGAGAGAAGCATGGGATGATAAACGGAGTAAACTGTGAATAATTTCTTCTATTTTAGTATAAAGTGGGTCAAATTCTGCTTGCGGCCAAAGAGAGCTTTATAAAAGAGAAATCATCTTCTGTGTAGTTCGTTTGTGGTGTTCGCAACAATGAATGCGCTCTGCGGGGCCGTCCTCGCTGGTTTTACTCTATCATCCCAACGGTGGCTCTTAGCTTGGCCATTATGCATAGAAACTGAGCATGCCGTGGCTGCACACACGACGGACTGCAGTAAATGCTGAATGGCAAGCAAAAAATTATGTGTGGTGTACCTAAGCACAAATAGATTTATATACTAACAGTAAATACAAGATTAATTTTACAGCGTTTTGCTTTTAACAAAAATACGGACAAATAAATGTAGTTCAATTCTTCAATCCATTTTAATTCTCTTTACCTCGCGAAACATCTGGTACTAAAAATCACTCCTTCTAAATTAATTTCATGTGCCTTCACCCTTTATGCCAGAAATGCACAGGTACTCCCACTCTAGTATACACGTGTTCAAGATATTAACTTAATTTATATATCTCTACTGAAGATGAGATCTTCTGCAAACTCTGGGACACACATTTTTATATGACGCTCTCTGCGCTATTTGTGAATTTTATTATTGCACTAATTACACACACTTAGGTACGTTGTTAACATTAACCTTGTTTGTTCAATCTCAAATTTAATTCAGTCGCTTCTTTTATAAATTCCTAAAACATACATCCTTCATACTATATAATACCCATAATACCTTAATTAAAGTCTTTAATCGCAATTATCTCAATTGCCGATACCTATGACCAATAATAAAATATTTTTTTTCCATTTCTGTTCTTCGGGTATTCCAATGCACCATGTATAAAATGCAATTATAATGTCTACTAAGAAATAAGAAAATCATTATCATTTTACACTGTTAGGAAATCATAAAAAACTATATCCTCAAGATTATTTCAGGTTTTTATTTTATAATTTAGATTTGACCATTTAAAAAAAATTTTAAATGCAGTTATATTTAGAGATGTATTTATTTAGAGAAAATGTTTGAAAGTTAATAGAGGTTATTAATTGTTCTGGTGGCCCTTGTAAGGTACCTGAGAGTAGAACTTTTCAATTGAAAGTTGTTTTGTACAACGAACATCACTATTTCAGATTAAAATAACTATATAACTTCACAAAAAACGGTGCACTCTATTTTATGATTCTATTCTATAAGTTCCACTAGCATTACTAAGATATTTTTAAATAACATAATGAAAAATTTGTATGCGAAATGAAGCTGATGCCCAAAAAGTTTTAAATAAAATTAATCCTAATTTGTTTTTCAATTTTCACATGAATAGAATATTTTAGAGTTTACAGAAGTCAATTTTATCTTTATTCTACCATTTAACTACCCGAAGAATTATACAGACATTGATTTATTTTATTTGGAACATTATTAATTGTGTATTTATCCTAAGTACTAGGAGCATGAGAATAATGCCACGCCCATTCATGAATAATAAGGCATTACCGTCCAGTTCATCCTTGATGCTTTTAAAAATATTGGTAAATATTTCTGACAAAAGCCATAAATGTGATTGACCAAAACTTGATAACAATTTTATTGTAAGTGTTGCAGGGAAAAGGAGTGCAAACAAAAAACAACCCTTTTATTCAAATCTTACACCTTATTCCTTTGAGGACAACAGATATAGAAATATGAAAAGATGAATTGAATGCACCAATTAATTTTACGTGGCTAATTTATCCATGCATTTTAATTTTAACCAATTCCATTTACGCAGCAGTCAGTATCAGCATAAACTACTACTACACTGGATCTAGAACTATTCTTTTTCTTACTTCCAGCTAATTTATGCAGGACGAAGGTAAAATACTGCAGCTGAAAAAGAAACAGAATCCTGCACTCATTTATTTTGCAAACTGGTTACAAATAAGTTGACAGTTAACGTATTTCCGAATGAGAAAAGGAAGAACAATGTGCAAAGTGTGACCAAATTTAGAAATGAAGCCTGGGAACCCACAAAAGAAACCTAATTTACTTTTTGCAAATTTGGAGACCCCTAAAAATGAATTTTCTCAAGATTTGCACTTGGCTCCTGCAATAATTTTAAAGTACCTATTGGCCTACGGCTACTTCTGTGGCGTTATTCCCGTTTCCATCCATTTCGATTCGTCTACTCAAAAGTGGCATTGTAAAAGCACATCGATGCAAAAGGCAGGCACATTCTCCTCTCACTCCAACCGCAATTAGCATGGGTCATTAATTAATTATGTTTGGTTTAGGTGTGCGTTTTGGTGGTGCATCTCCTGGTCGCAGTCCACATCTTTCACTTTCTCTACGCCTCAACGCTACAAAACGACCCTGTCATGGCTTTCGTCTTTCCCGTCATCAGCATATCCTACTTCGTCTGTGCCATTGTCATCATACTCACTCTGTGGACCAACGCAGGTCCAATGCAAGTCATGATGAACGAATTCCACAAAACATCCATCTCTCTACAAGCTTTGCAAGTGGAATTTCCAAGCAAACATTTAGTAGGTTTAAATAAAACCATTGTAAATGCATATAATAAAGTAGCGGATATACACCTTTGTTTTACAAAATGTGGCACCAGCTTTAACGGGAACACACAGACAGACAGACAAACAGACAGATCAGTTATTATCATAAAGTAGCCGCAAACGCACAGACAGACTAAATAAGTCGTTTTTTTAAGTAGCTACTCGCGAACGCACAGACAGACAGACAGATAAGACCTTATTGTAAAGCAGCTACAGCTACTCAATTATGAAGATGTGGTTTTTTTGAGTTGCAGATGAAGATTTGGGGAATATTCTTGTGTATTGTTTGCACAGCATGGTCATGTTATGATGTCGTGGAGTCCTCTGTTTTGTCAAGAGGAAAATTCCGAAAAAGGGGTGTGATTAAAACAGCCTTGAGTGTCTATGGTGTGAGTAATACCAATTCGTTAGCATTTCTCTTACGGAATAAAAATTAACAAGAAAATTAGTTTGCATTTTGAATCATGTCGCTGGATTTTAGGAATCGCCAATAGGAATGGACCGAATCATTTCAGAAAACGGACTTGCGCTTCTCTATTGCTTCAATACATTTTTTGTTGGTCAGATTGACCATTTGGGACAATTACTCCTACTCGGTTCTTCAATTTCGTTGAGACTCATTCTCACTTCATTCATAAAGCGGATGGATGATCAGAAGATCTACTTCGCATCACAGAAAAAGGATGTAAGTTAGAAAACTATGCAATTATCAATTAACAGCCTTTAAATGCTGCGAAACCGAATTTGTCACTGATGAGATTTTACTTTGAGGTAGTTTGCACTTGGTTTTTCTCAAATCTGTTCTCTGGTGGAAACAATCAATGGAGTTTTTGGATACATAACTTTTTCGATCGTGTTCCTCACCTCCCCTTACTATGCCTACGTCATTTACGAATTTCCCCACAAAAATTTATACAGACGCATTCTCATGCTTCTCTATGTCGGAGGATACCTCTGCAATTTATTTGCTGCTGCTCAATTTCAAAATTTGGTATTTTCAAATCAAATAATATTTTATTTATCTACAATGCCAAGGATTATTGTAAATAGTTAAGCATCTTGTTTTCAGACGAAGACCTTCTGCAAACAATACCGCAAGATATGTGAGGTGTGCTTTAGATCCTCTGAGGAACCAATACCAGAGAGTGCCACTCTTCTTTTCAACGAAGTGCAATCTAATCAAATTGGAATCAGTGGAGCAAATGCATTTGTCATTACATACGGATTCGTTGGAAATGTAAAACACAATTTCAAACATGGAATACATTTCTATTGAATTATCACCATTCGTAATTCCTGTATTTCTATTTTTCTATTACTAGGTTCTGTCACTGATTTTTACCTACGCCGTTATTATATACCAGTTCAACTTTTAACATTTAACCAATCAATAAAGTTAATTACTAATAAAAAAAGTGAAACGCCCTTCAAAAATATTAAATTAGTCTTTCCATTAAGTTTTAACTGTTCTAAAAGTAATTAAGCAATATAGGAGGATAATGGCATAGAGTAAAGTACAAGTAGAACAGAATTCTTCGTCGTAGCTAATAAAAAGTAATTAGTTAGCGAGTAATGGATATTCAGACAAGCATCATTGGGTTCATGGGATCTGCAATATTTGTTTGGGTACTGAAGAAAGGTTGATTACGGAATTTCTTAGTAGTATATCTTCCTTCGGAAAGAAAAGCAATTTAATTTATCCCATTCATTCAGGACGAGTAAAAAGAAAAATCTATATTTATGCCTTCTCGTGTCGTTTTCTTATCTTTTACCAAATTCTATTTTTCTGTCTGTAAGTCCACCCGATTATCTTTACTAAAACGTAAAGCAAAATAATATACAGATTAAAAGAGATGAGTATGCAAAATAAAATATTGCATGTTCATGTAGAGTGACTCGTCCATTATTACTTGTTCTCATGTTCGTGTTCGTTTTGTGTGCGACAACTAATTCCATGCATAAATACATAGAATGACATGTACCACATTTATCATAGAACGCAGGTTATGTTCTCTCAACCAAATTGGAGTATACCTAGTTTTCACGTCATCTGGCGGCTACTGGTGGAAATGGCATGGTAAAATTGGCCGGCCGGCAAAAGCTTCGCATGAGAAAACTGGTGAAATCCATAAAGACACATGAAATGAGACTCTCGTAAAATTCATTGCACTGCTACATGAGTCATTTGTCGTAGAAGATTTCTTGAAACTTTGGATATCTTAGCTATTTTCACTGTTTTGACCAAAATGAACTAACTCTACAGTATATGTATATAAACAAATGGATGGAAGACTTCTACTGCGTAACAGAAATGGATGGGCAAATTTTTAGAAAATGTAATGACTAATGACCGATGTTTTGTTTTTATCCACATTGCCCTACACATGGATAAATGTTCATTACTTTTCCAAAACAGGATTATTTACGGTGCAATTTACGGCGTAGAATGAATCAAGGCAAGGGGTCATTGCAATGCAATGCAGAGTGGACAATTTGTATTCGTAGAAATGTTAACAGTGGAATGAGTCATGGGAAGAATGAGTAACCGACCGTAGAATACAAGCAAACCATACTCTGTAACGTTTGTATTATCTGTCTGACACAAACACACGTGTAGTAATACGTGTCTCAACTCTGCTGCTTTGGCACACGGCACACATAATACAAGTTATGCTGTAAGGCTGGTGTAATGACAGTAATTCTACTGTAAGGTTGCCTCAAGCGATAACATTTAATTAAAACTTCAGTTTTTTTGGATGTGGAGCTGATTTTTGGAAATTTATTTCCACAACGTGATGAATCCATAGCTATGGAAACGTGAAATATAATAAATAATTTGGAAAAACAGAAATCTTGGGTTAAAACATTTTTGCTCGAGACAACCTTACAGGAGATACATCAGCCTTGGTGCGCTGTGTGTACACAATTCCCTTCTCTTGCACTGCTATCCACATCTGTGGACTGTACGTAGAATAGAGCGATAATCTCATCTGAATGAACTTCAGTGTTGCATCATCACCGGTTCAGTACAAATACTTCTTGTCGCTCACTTGTCAGTGCAACTTCATTTGCTCTTCTTCTTTCAGCCTTAATTCGTTTCACTCTCAAAATAAATACGTTTTCGAATTATTACAACCGAGATCCTATTTATTGGAAACAACGGTAACTATTTTACAATCATTTCAGTTATCCTTCTGCAAATTAAGAAATATAATTTACTGCTTGGATTCGTCACACTTTACATATGTAATTCTTTAAAACAAGTCAGGATGTTTGCAGAAATTTTGATCCTCCTAATTTCCGTGGCTCTGTATTGCATTTACAGAAAAATAAAACATTCACCGCCTACTAATATTCCACCAGGTAAATTTTTTTTATAAATTATACTTTTCCTTTGAGATTCTTATTTTTTGTTTTAAAATAAACGATTGTAAATTCAAAGGATGGTATATAATGAGTTTTTAAATGTTTTCAGGTAGAATTATGGCACAAGCTATACAATCAGATGTAGCCAGTAGTTTGTCTCCTGATTTCGATGCGAGTAAAATTCGAAAAGTAGCCATAGACCTTAAACCTGTTGGCGCAGAAAAGTCGTTGGCCTTCCTTCTCGAAAATGCCCTCACACCCCAAGAGTGCAAGGACCTTATTGAGGTCTCTGAGGCTGAAGGCTACTCTCCTGCTATGGTCCACTTGTCAGATGGCTCCGCACAGTTAGCCCCAGGTTTGCGCAAATACATACTTCAATTTTTCTTATTTCTTGGTATCTATATAATATTTTAGAAAGGAAAATGCTTTTTTTCTGACACCCTGTATATACCCTTTTCATATATTGAACTTTGCTAAGTCATTTTATCATTTTTCTAAATTACGATACCATTTTCTAATTTTTTGAAAAAAGGTTAACACAATATTTGCTAATTCCTAAAACTGCTGTTTATAAAATTATTCAAAGTAGTTAGCGTTATTTTTTATATTATAAAATTGGCATGCCGCTATCTAGAAAATGGAAGCCATTTCTTGTCGTTGTTTAGAAAATGTTAGAGATGATTTATCTGATTTTCGACAAATGATAAATATGGGATAGTGGTCTTGAGAAGAAGGCAGGCGATATGGAAAAGACAGAATTGTTTGTAATGTTGAGTATATTTGTTGCAGGGTACAGAGACGGGTTCCGAATAATGATCGACGACCGAGAGTTTTCCAGGATACTCTTTTCCAGGATTTCTTCTTTCCTGCCACAGAAGTTCCAAAAGAAAGGACTGATAGAGATAAACGAGAGACTGCGGTTTCTGAAGTACTACGAGGGAGACGAATTCAAGCCTCACTACGACAGCAACTACACCCGACACGACTACTCCGGCAGAACCCTCATCACCCTCCAGATCTACCTCAACGAAGGCTTCGAGGGCGGAGAAACTACTTTCCTTAGGTTCACCGACAAGGACGAAACACTAAGGGTCCCCGTAGTTCCCAAGACCGGAATGATCCTCGTCTTTGAACACCAAATCCTCCACGAGGGTTCCATCGTCAAGTCTGGAGAAAAGTACACCATCCGCACTGATGTCTTGTACACAACGCAAAATGTAGAGTAGATAATAGTCATTACGAAATATTTATTGCACTGTGATCTAGTGTGCAGAGCGTTTCCATTAAAAGTATCCATAGGACACTTACAGTGTATAAGAAAATACATGTGTATTCAATTGCCCTATTTTGGTTTGACACAGGAAATCAAAACCAATAAGTACATACATTTCATGATATTTCCTTATAAACTGGATGTCCTATGGATACTTTCAGATGAAACTCTCTGTAGTGTACATTGCTTTAGTGCTGCGACCTCAGATTTACAAACAAAAGAGCACAAAGTTCTTAATATTAGTGTATTAGTTCTAAATTATGCTTATATAGTCGTTTTTCCAGTATTATTTTATGGAATGTTCGTTATTCCATAATTTTCAATTTTTAATCATCTTTGTGTTAATTTTAATATTAACTTATTAACTATTGCAAAGTAAACTAATGTGATAAAAGTTATTTACGAATAAATAATGCAATTTCTGTTCTGCCAATAAATGAAAACATTTGTCAAATATTCTGTTCTATATTTTTCACCAAATGCAGGGAAAACCTTTGCTATTATGTGTTTATTGTTGAATTGGAGTGGAAAAGTGTTAGATTGCACCTGCTCCTACATTGTGGAAAGAACTGCGTGTTTATTGAGCCGTGTAATTGTTAGAGTAGTGTTTGGAGGGATTGGGAGTGGGGAGAGAGCGGAGAAATCGATAATGTGACCTTGGGTTGTTTTGGCATGCATTGTGGATCTGGATATTGCAGATTGCATTGCAGTTGTGTTCCTTGAGGAGTGAAACTTGGAATTGCATAATGTCCACACAATAGTCCTGCTCCACTCTCCGCTCTCCTCCGCCACTCACTTTCACTTTCAGTCCTCCTCCGCCTCACAACCGAAACACATCTCCTCTCTCTTTCTCTCTCTATTTCTCTGTCTCTGTCTAGAATGTATTTTTCCCACTTCCCACTCTTCTTCCCACCTCCCACCAACACCTAATCTAATAAGGCTGACTACTGCTTCCGGAATTCTGTCGCTCACAATAAAGCTCAATAATTAAAATGACTTACGTTTTCAATACTTTAAAGGGGGCCGCTATTTTTGTGTCCAGTGTTCATATCGTAAGTTAATTCCATATTCCTAATACGCATTACTTATACAGAGAGAGTCAGTAGAAAGTATCCATGGCGCTTACAGTGTATACGAAAGTACATGTGTATTTAAATTGTCCGATTTTGGCACACACATACACACCATGATATTTACTTACACATGGTAAGTCCCATGGATACTATCTGCTGACTCTCTCTGTATTTTTGCACTATGTGGTACAGTAGAATATAATCTGTATATCTCTGTTTTCAGTACAATGGACTTGGACTTCTCATTCAGTTTATAACATTTCCTATGGTCTTTTCGGCTAATTCTGCCATCGAAAAGGAAAAAATCGTAAGTCAAATTATGCGCAAGTTAAATTCATTTCTCTAATTTCTTAATTGCAAACCGGTTTGCTTCTGTTTCAATTTTTAATTCTAAATAATTTTAATAATCAATAATTAAAATTAATAATTTTAATTTCAATTTAGAGTAGAGTATGCTTACATTGATGTACATAGTAAAGTAGTGTTGACAATTGAATAACGTGATAAATGTGTTTGTAGGTGTTGATGGTAATTTCAGCACTGAGAGAAATGTTTGGCTGCAGTAGAAATGGTAGTTCTTGTAGAATCAGGAGCCTTTTAAGTCAATGTAATTTTCCTGTCTTTTATGTCGCGTCCTAAGGCCGAAGTTCAGATGTACGAATATTTACCCGGGATTCTCTACTCGGTCTTCTATTTCGCTCTCGGCGTCATCATTTTCAAAGGAGTCGAAAGTGTAAGAATCACAATGCAACTCAAATGCTTCATTAGTCCACTTTGTTCGCATAAAATAGCTCTGGAAAAGTCCAGCTCAACGGAGGACACAAAAGTCAATAAGTGATCGATTCTTAAGTGCGTCACTCTCTTAAAAACAGAATGATTCGTTCTCACCAGCATTCCTTAATAAGGAAACCTATATAGCAACCTCTTTCACAGAGCAGAATAAAGATCAATACAATAGGTGACAACAGAATATTGCGCTACAAGAGAATAAACAAAAGCTGCATTCGGAGAAACAATTTAATTTACAAACCGACCAGTGTGGCCATTTGTGTGTCCACTTTTCACCACTTACCATTTTGGCCACTTATGACCATATTGACCATTTTTGGACACTCTGACCACTTTGGACTATTTATGACCAATGGCCACTTATGTCTACTTTTGACTACTTTTGACCCCTTTTGGCCACGTATGTTCACTTTTCACTACTTTTGGCCAGTTTTGACCCCTTTTGCCCACTTATGTCTACTTTTGACTACTGTTGGCCAGCTTTGAACCCTTTTGGCCACTTAAGTCCACTAGTGACTACTCTTGGCCAGTTTTGACCCATTTTGGCCACGTATGTCCACTTTTCACTACTTTTGGCCAGTTTTGACCCCTTTTGGCCACTTATGTTCACTTTTGACTATTGTTGGCCAGTTTTGAAACCTTTTGGCCACTTATGCCCACTTTTGACTACTCTTGGCCAGCTTTGACCACTTTTGGCCACTTATGTCCACTTTTGGCAACTTTTGATAACTTTTGGCCATTTATGACAACTACTTTAAACCATTTCAATAGGGGATATTCGTAATGTCAACCATTTTTTTCCTATGTTTGGTTGACGCAGGAAAGTCTATATCAAAGGCAGCTGACTGAGGTAGAAAAATTTGGTTGACGCAACATCAGCATGCGTGGTTGACGGTATGTGAAATGTTGGCTGTCTTCATTTGCGCGTTTGGATGACTTAGCCGACTGCTGGTTGACTTCAATACCAATGGTTGCTATTATGAACATCCCTTATTATTTGAAAACTCACATCTCGTATCTCGTATCTCGTAACTATTGACTTTTGGATAAAGTTTGTCCTCTTTGAATAAATGCCTAATATTTTCTTACATTATACATTGCGTTCGTACTTTGTTCGATTGTACATGATTGTTCTGTACGCAGGAATCGAGTACAATGATAAAAATCCCTGCTCTGTGCTTTGCAATACTGCAAATAGTATTTGTGGTTGTGCGGGCGATGTTCGGAGTATTTCCAACTCCGATTATGATGGCAGACTTGAGTGAGAGTGAAAATCCGCTCCACTGGAATATCTACAAAAATATTCAGTACTTCACGGTAACATTTCTTTCTATTTCTTCTGTTCTTAACTATTCATTGTGAATTTAGTTTTACGACATTTATCATTCGTATTTTTATAAAACGGAAGAATGACCCTAATACTACGCTGATTGTTCAGTTTATCTACGTATTATACAATTGAATAAGCTTACACAGTAATAATTTCGTGGTATTAAAATATGCCTTCAATGTATACAAATTATTATTAACTGCCGCCCACAGAATTAAGTAGTTTTCCACAATGAAAGTCATTTTACCACAATATCAGTTAGCCACAACAAAAATGAAAATAATATTAATTTTCCAAAGAACCACCTCGTTCACACGATTTTCACCTGGTAAATATTATAATACTTTTCCCATTCCCTTTTCCCATCCCATTGGCAATAAAAATATGGAACAATATAATACTTGTAGAAAACCGACTGCTTTTGTGGGGGTGCCAAATAATACAGATGTCGTAAAATCAGTGTTGCTGACCTAGGGGTTTTGGGTTTTTGAGCAAAAATCCAACTAATTTTTTATGAAAACTCCACGGGATTTTGGGTTTTTCCCATTTTTTGGAGGTTTTACGTCAATTAGAGTTTATATTTACAAAATTACAAAATATGAAAATTTTTGATAGATACTATGAAAACAATTATTATTGTTAATCTAATTTTGACTTAAAAAGTATGGAAATCAGATAAAACGTACCCCACAAAAGGCCATTGGTCTACAGTTTTTGCATTCTGGGGTAAAATGATTTTAATTAATTTGTTAATGAAATGTGGTTTTGGCAGATGACAGTGTTAGGGGGCGCTGTGTACTGCGTGGCGCTGTTCCTGGAGCTGCAGCAGCTGTCAGGATTCAATTCGGACGTGAAGGAAATGTTTTGTCTTCCGAACTCGGACGGCGGGAAGCCGGTGCAGACGAAGTGCGCATGTGGCAACGAGGCTCGCTCCGCCTCCCCCCTGTCCGAGTCTCCTCCCCCGCAGAAGAAGTCAAAGAGCCATCGCCGCAATTCTTCGAAGCGCCACCAACAGAAGTCGAAGCAGCAGCAGGAAATGTCCAGCGGGGGTGAAAACTCTTGCGGACACCACGTCCCCGTTCTCATTGACAATCCACTCCACTTCTACACTTCAGGGCCTGCGGGGCGCTACTAAAATCTCAATCTCAGTCTTCTAAAGGAACTCTTCCTCTTCAGCTTAGATCTCCTTCAATACCTTCACAGTATCTTCGTATTCCTGTCGGATCTAATAATAGACTTTAGGAAATCTACTTCAAATAATATTCTATTCAGGAATGCAATAATCTATTCACAACTACTATCTGCAGAGTGGTTCACCTAAAAGTAGCCATAGGACATCCAGTGTATACCGAAATATCTACGTTGATTTTCATTTACAGCGTCAAGCAAGACACACGTACTATTTTATACACTGTAAGTGTCCTATGGATACTTTTTGCTGAAACGCTCTGTATCTAGACCATTATTGGAAAAGAGTACTTTTAGTATTGTGCTTCCTCTTCTCAAGTCTTCTAAAATGTAAAGCATTCACTAACTAAATAATGTTATTGACTTTCCAATAATTAAACAGGCCTTACAAATACTTCCTATTCTAGTAAAGTAGCAATTAATATCCTTGTTTCTCGTTCAGCTCTCTTTGATTCCACAATTTCAGTAAAAATTCACTAATTGCTGTACAATAGGCTTACAGTCGTACTGAAATACTTTTACAGTGATAATATTCCATCCGTACTCTGATAAGTGTTAGATAGAATAGTCACAGAACTCTTATTTGTGCAATTACTGGAACATTTTACCATTTTTTCCTGTCAAGTCTAGTTTTTGGTCTTTTTCTGTATTTCCACCGTTACAATACTATTTTACAGCTCTCCACTTGAAATGAAATATGAATAATAAACAAAATTCAAAAGACACAATTATATAATTGTTCTACAATCGTAAAATACTTTTTCTTCACTCCACTCAGGTGTCTAGAACAATTTTCTATAGTTATCGTCATGTTTGTTGTAATTTTTTTCTATGATTATACAATTACAGCGTTATTAACATGTGTATCATAATTATTAATTATACAGTGCCTACCAAATTACATGCTAACTTTATTGTTGTCTGGTGTAGGTGCACACAGAATTTGCGAAATAGTTTTATTGCTAGTAACATTGAAATGGTTCTAGTTTCTATTAGTGGTGAACAATCGGTCATAATTCAAATAGTACGTTATTACGAGGGTTCACCTAATTCCCATGCAACTAATTTCATGCACTGGCCATTAATATCTCTGGGAGATAAGAGCAGTGCAAATAAATCAGTCATTATTGCTGAGATAAATACTTTGGCTTATTTTGCCCACCTGTGCACACATTGCAATACGTTCATTATTTTATTGTGCACCTTATCATCACTAACATCAATCCACGCCAAGGAAAGACCGACAGTGTTATGTCAGTGTGGAATACAGCAACAAGTAAATTAAATTGACTTGGGACGAGGCGGAAATGTGTTAACAGAGAAATTCACTGGCGAACATATTTGTGAGCCATGAATAAAGCAGAAGACGCTGATGCAATTATGCACGCACTCTCACATATGCTAATGATTTCAAGAATGCACTTTCTGTACCATAAATATTTTTATTTCAGATACATTTACTTTTGACCTTTTCTCAACTTGACACATTAGCACAACCACCTCAGCGGCTAATTAAACATCGGTACCCTGTTCATTCAAATTATATTAATTCCACAGTTGTCATTCTGCCTCTCTTAGGTGTACATTTCTTTATTAAATTAGATTACAAATTAGTAACACTATATAAAACTGTTATATAAGAATTCAGTATTCTTTTCTTTAACCGCATAACATCATAAAACTAACTAATCCCCTCTTAAGCTAATCCACTCTCAATGAAATAATAAAAGTCGGATATTTTGGTGGTCAAGTTTCAGGTGACTCAATCTAAAAAGTTTTGTGATGGCGAGGGTGATTCACTTTTTGTGGCTGGTGTATCTCTTAGCTGGGACTGAAAAGTTTATTGGGATTACAAGTGCACAAAATGGATACAGCTATCCTAAACCAAAATTCCCATTGACCTATCCTACAGAAAGACCCAAAATGCCACGGGAGGAAACACCTACACCAGGTAATGCTCTATACTCA
This sequence comes from Yoshiicerus persimilis, assembly GCA_020352615.2. NCBI lineage: Eukaryota > Metazoa > Arthropoda > Collembola > Entomobryomorpha > Tomoceridae > Yoshiicerus > Yoshiicerus persimilis. The sequence goes on from CM036941.2 coordinate 1,377,160, forward strand.
TTAACATAGTGTACATGAAAATGAATTTTTTCTTTGACTATGTTAGGGAACCAAGACAATGGCACATTATGTGTTTAAAAGCTAACTTTTTTATCACAATTTATTGATTTAAAAACAATTATGACTTTTTTATGCTGCAACAGATTGGATTTACAGAAAGTATTAACCGACAGACCGTATTAACATTGATTTACCAAATTTTCTATTGATAACTATAATGAAAGTTTAGCATTTAAACATTCAATGTCTCATGACGTGGGCTGAATTCCCCCAAAGCCTATGACATCTGCTCTAAAATTATAGAGAAAAGGAGTGCCAATTTTTGTAATTTTATTTTTATTTTTATTTTGATTACTGTAATTTTGATTACATCCTAAATTTCTCAAACTCCGGTAAACAAAATAGAACATAATTTAATGCGGAATTACTCTGCAATCAGTAGTGCTTGGGTTGTGTGGACCAAAACGGTTAACTGCTTCTTTGGGAGCAACCACTTAAATTTTATTGCTTCAGAAGTCTCAAGTAATTCAACAATCCGAAAAGAAATAAAGGGATATTAAGATTTTCAATTAAAGCTATACAAAATCCTAAAGGATGAATTATTAGAAATTTTTACCAAAAGCTTTATGGGTTCTATGCATTAAATTTTTGCTAAAAATTTGCTCTAACTGCAAATAAATTGGATGTATAGTAAGAACAGATTTCCAGGGTTCGATTGGCACTCCTTGCTTTATAAGGTGACAATGTATTTTTGGGTTTTCTTGGTTTTCCAAGGTAATTTATTAATTATGGGGCAAATTGATATCTTTGAGGGGACCCTATTTTGTTCCCACTGTACAGTTAATCTCAATTCAATTTTTGAATGAAATCTGACAGTGAGATAACTGGCAAGTTTATCAAACTGATTGAATACGCAAAAAAATAAAGGCAAATACACATCATTAGCCTCAGCACAATGAAATGCAATAAATCGACTGTGAACTGTGTAGGCAAGCTTAATAAATTGAGACGAACTGAGAATTCTATTTCATTTTAGCCTACCAGGGAATCTGATTAAGTAATCGTAGAAATCTACGTAAATAAATATAATTGCTGAGGACTTGAAGAATTTTCCCACGCCTCCAATGAAGTGTAATGGGAAAGTTCATTAATCTTTCTTTAATCTCGTTAGCATTTGAGAGTTTCAACCTGAATGGCAATTCTTCACTTTTTCTACGTCAATTTGTGTTAACACAAACACAATTTGTCTTTGTTCACAATATCATGTATTTATTCAGAAGGTATCAATTAAATACTGCAAATAATAATGAGAAATGGTTTGTTAACCCAATTTTGCTGGGCACATTTGCGTTAACAAGTTCACCATCTTGTAAATTAATTCTATATGTAAAAGTAAGGTCAACTATTTCAAAATTATGTTTTGATTGACAACAGTGTTAATTAAACTTAATTATATTTAGGTTTATTTTAATTTTTGCAGTGGTCTGCAAAGAACCAGAGACAGAAACAACAACCACAACCACAACTACCACAACAGCTAGACCGACCACCGTCGGTAAGAATATATATTCATTAAGAATTTTTACAAGGTACACCAAACTGAAATATGGCAACGCATCCGGGAAAAATTCACCAGACGGTCATTGAAAATTAGATTATTTAAAGAGACTGTCGGGTGAATTTTCTTGCGGATGAGTAACTATTTCAGTTCTGCATATCAAAGGTGCTTCAATGATAAATTGTTTTTCTACAATTACAAGCACCGGAAATAATTGTTGAACGAGTTCCATTTATTCCTGATGATCACTTGCGGCGTGACGAGGAAATGAAACAGACGATACAGGACCAAAGAGTGCGACTCGAGGATCAAGATAGAATTCTGGTTGAGCAAGACAGAGCAATTAAGGAACGGGAAGACGTGATAATTGATAGGGACAATGATATCCGTGAAAAAATGAAATTAATTACCAAACACGAGGATACAATCGATTTTCTTGTGGAGGAACTTCGGCGGTAAATGTAAATTTGTTTATTTCTATTTTTAAATTCATGACAGCCGTGAAAATGAATTTTGTTTGCAGATTGCGAAGTTCGCCAAATTTAGGGGTGCTATTAGGAGACAGAATAATCGAATATATTGAAATGGAGAAGCAAAATGTGGCGAGAAACGGCAACGGTGGGCAAACCGAATTTGAAATAACCCGTAAAAGGACTCAACAGCGAATTTCCTCTGGAGTGGATTCTGGAAGACCAGTGCCGAATCGGGGAAATGTCTTCCGAGAGTCGAGCCGTCGTCAGTTCAGTTCTTCAAGACCCAGATTTGGATCTCAGGGCACTTTGGAAGATGAAAATGAAGTCACTGGCGGCGGACGCGGCGGTGGTCGCACCGGCGAAGCGTTTGAATACAGACGAATACCGATCAGCAATCGCCGCACTGGAGATTCCATCGATGACGGCGGTGGGCGCAACGGTGAAGTATTTGAATACAGACGAGTGCCAATCACCAATCGCCGCACTGGAGATTTCAGCGATGACGGCGGAAGCGGCGGTGGGCGCACCGGCGAAGCGTTTGAATACAGACGAGTACCGATCAGCAATCGCCGCACTGGAGATTTCACTGATAACGGCGGAAGCGGCGGTGGGCGGACCGGCGAAGTGTTTGAATATAGACGAGTACCGATCAGCAATCGCCGCACTGGAGATTTCATCGATGACGGCGGAAGCGGGGGTGGGCGCACCGGCGAGCTTTTTGAATACAGACGAGTACCGATCAGCAATCGCCGCAACGGAGATTTTAACGATGACGACGAAAGCTTTGGAGGTCGCAATAGCGGAGAGCGAACAGAAGATTTCAATGACGACGGCGGAAACATCGATGGTCGCGGCAGCGGAGACTTTTCAACCAGCCGCCGAACCGGAGAATTCGACGATAACGGCGAAAATATTGACGATGGTAACAGAGGAGAACTTTCTAGCAACCGACGAACCGGTGATTTCGACGATAATGGCGGAAATATCGGCGGTAGTAACAGAGGAGGCTTTTCTAGCAACCGGCGAACCGGCGATTTCAACGATGACGGCGGAAACATCGGCGGTAGCAGCGGAGGAGGCTTTTCTGATAACCGACGAACCGGAGATTTCAACGATGACGGCAGTAGCGGCAGCGGAGGGTTTTCTAGCAACCGACGGGCCGGAGATATTAGCGATGACGGCGGTAGCAACGGCGGAGAGTTGTCTAGCAACCGGCGAACCGGAGATTTCACCGATGATGGCGGAAACACAGGTAAGTGTATTTCTGATAAGCAATTGTTTCATCTTTTCCCACAGTAATTAATATAATAAACAATAAACGGGTGTAATTTGCTTTGCAGAAATCCGGGATTCATTGGGAACAATTACGCAGCCAATAATTAGTAAACCTCCCACTAAAACGGACATTTCCCCAAAGACTGTGGTTCGGACAACTACCCTAGTAAAGCAAGTGACAACAAGCAAAAGTTCGGGCATTCAAACGACAAAGAAACCTAGGGTTAACCGCAATGCAATTATTCCGAACATTCTGAAACAAAAACGTCGTCAATTGACACCAAGCCAAAGCGTTATTGAAAGACCGAAAGTTATTCGGACTACTGGCTATCGCAGTTACTTGATTTTATCGTAAAATACGTCACTCTAAATATTCCCCTTTAAGTAGCACCTCTTCCGAATATAGTATACAGTAAGATTCTAAAGTTACGCAACATAGGGCATGTAGTGCTAAAGTTTGCTACTAATTTATATTATATATTTGTACATGCATTAGAAACATGTGGCAAACTTTAGCACCATTTGCCCTATGTTGCGTGGCTTTTGAAACTTACTGTATTGAAATACTGCTTATTGTTATTCTACAGTGTTGGCCAGAAGTCACGCATCATTGGGATATAACATTACGTGTGGCCAGAAGTTTTGCATCATAGGGAATTCACATTACGGGTGGCCAGAAGTCACGCATCATAGGGAAATAACATTGGTGTAAAAGGTAAAGGTCTTAAGTTAAGTCCTTTACCTTTTTCTGAAGTCCAGTTCCGGTAACAATTCGTTCATTAGCAAATCAAGATGTTTCACCATTTACCGTCCCCCTAAAGAATTTAACGATCATAGTGTCCAAAATTGACTGCGCCCAGCGACAAAATGCAATTCTCCTTGCTGGATCTTCTGGTTTCAGAGCCTGGAAAATTTTCATTTTATATGGTTTAAAATGATGCAATTTCCGGATTTGCTACTTCTTTTAGTGTTCTTCTTGGACTTGCAACAAATTTTGCAAGAACTGTGACTGCAACCTCTGGGTTTGTGGCAGTCTTAGAAGCCCCAGACCGAGGGGCATCAGCTGTAGAACCTGTTTTCTTGAATTTGCTAGCCAATCGAACAACTGTTGATTGATGGATAATGGCCTTATCAGTTCTGGTCTCCAAACGAATCCTGCTGCCACGGCTCTGGTGGATAAGCCTGGACGTCCGGTCAACATTATCACTTCCATTCTTACTCGAAAGCTTCATCGCAAAAATGATACTCATATTCGATAAAAAGAACTTACAAAAAAGTGTTATCCTGTTCAAATAAAGATGCATTGGAGTTGATTATTGAATGGAACCGAAGCACCTCCAAAACACCAATGTTATTTCCCTATGATGCGTGACTTCTGGCCACCCGTAATGTTAATTCCCTATGATGCAAAACTTCTGGCCACACGTAATGTTATATCCCAATGATGCGTGACTTATGGCCAACACTGTATAATATTCTTCAAAGGCGAGTAAATACTATAATGACAGTTCTAAGCAAACTAATTTCATTTCCTAGTCGATAATCGGTATTTAACATAAGTATATGTATTTTTACTGTGTGGCAAAATGTAACTATATATAGTCGCTCTGTATTTGATAACGATGATAATGACATAAATGCTTATTAAACCTGTCTATTTGCCATGCAAATGGAAAGGGCAATAAATAGGACTGTCAAGGTCCATGTAATTAAAAATGACAACGCGTGCAAAAGTCCAAGAATTTTTTCCAATTTAATTTTGCTTCTTTTCCATTATATTCTAAAGGTTTGTAAAGAAGGCATTATTCGGCAAAGTAGGATAAATGCGAAACAAGAAGTAATTATATCGTTTGCTTAAAAACCATTTATTCTGCTCATTTTCTTACATTTAGAGCTTGATACATATGGAATTCACATGAACGCAAATATATTATTAAAATCAGAGGGAATAACACTTTTTCAATTTCGTATTAAAAACACACAACTGAAATCAAATATGGATAGGAATTAAGTTTTATGTTACCATGGTGAATTTCGTTGCAGCGAATTGTTTATTAGTACAACTATTTTTATTAGCATTTACGGGAAATACAAGTGAACTGGGTAATGGCAACCTACGCTACATTTTAAAAATAAGTGAAATACAGCAATGTACATTAGTTCACATAATTGGAAATGAAAATCCGAACAGGGTTTCCTCGGACTCAAAACTGCAGTTTTTGAAACTACTAAGTGAGACAACCAGTGCGACTCTCTTCACAATTGATTTACAAACCCTTCTAGCAAGAAATTATTTCGAGCACTTGGGAATGCACAAAAGCAACGCCAGGCAACATAAATTTGGGAAACATTGTCAAGTGCTCCTTACATTTGTCGAAAACTTAACCCCAGAATTTTCCTTACGTTTTCTCAGTGTCATTACTTCCAATTCGAATCCACTTTCACGAAAGGACTTGGATTTCTACATTTTCGTTACCGATTTTTCGCAATTTGAAAGCAGTGCTGAAAAAAATAAAATTTTATCTCTTCCGTTATCCGTAGAAATAAAATACAAGATATTTTTGCCAATTGGAAGTACGGCGACATCGGATAAAGTGCTGTCCGTCTGTTTCTATTGTGATAATGGAAATGCAGCAATAGTGGGTGTACCCCTAAAGTACTCCGGAGAACTTCAGCCAAAAATATTTCAAGACTATTCCAGAAATCTTCACGGACACGTTTTAAGGGTATCTGCATACACAATGTACCCTGCAGGCTACGAAGTCCAGAAAGTGAATGGGGTCTACCAAACGAAGCGAGGCTACCATGGAGATGCTTTCAATGTGGCCCTTGCCAAACTCAACGCTAGTTACTCTACTGCGCCTTCAACAGGATCTGGAAAAGTTGCTCCAGGGGGGTCCGGAATTTCTCTGGAGAACGGAACTTGGGTTGGGTGCATTGGGGATGTCCTCTACGGAAGGGCAGACGTCGCCTTGAATATGGGAATCAGCACTCAGAGATATGCCCTCAAGGATATCGAATTCTCCAATTTCATAGCAACAGAGCACGTGACTTTTGTGGCGGCTAAACCAAAATACATCTACACGTGGAAAATTGTATACTGGGCCTTTGATTCCACCTGTTGGATTGCCATTGCAATCGTTTTCGTTCTCTCAGCTTTTTTCATGGCATTCCTTGAAAAATATGGTAAGAAAATACTTCATGATTTCCCTGTGCAGCTTTCTTAGTATATAAATTATAGAATTATATAATTAGTATATAAATTCTTGGTATAATCTGTTTCAACAATTTTTATTTTTCCTGATTATGGTTTAGATATGCAAAATGGGAATAAATTAAATGGTTGGACGATGGAAAAAACATTGTTGTCTTTGGTGGCCTCCCTTGTAAGCCAAGCAGTTGAGGACCCTCGGACTACATCTGGGAAAGCCCATTTTTCATTTTGGCTCCTGTTTTCGCTGATAATCGGTGTTGCATACGTTTCTAAGCTGACAGTGCTCATTGCTCGACCTGCGGTGGAAAATGCACCAAAGACTTTTTCAGAATTGTCAACGCGTTCGGACTTCCGTTGGGGAGCCCCGCCAGCATTTCATATTGGACTGGGTAAAGCAGTTTTCAAGTTGTCTCCGAATCGGAGGATGAAGGGCATTTTCCGGAGGATGGAATTCGAACCGGATTACGAGTCGTGCATTCTGAAGACCCTGGATTCCAAGTTTGCGTGCATCATGTGGAATTTCAATTTGCAGTTTATCGTGAAGAGGAACTTCTCGCGGAGTGACGGAAGACATCCTTTCTTCATTACCTCGGACACGACCCTGTTCATTCCTGTTCGGTGGGTGACGAAAAGGGGAGCGCCCTACTTGTCCCACTTCAACAGAATTATTGAAGCCTCCAGGGAGTCCGCACTGGCGACCCACTGGATGAAACGCGACTGGACGAAACAGAGACAACTTAAATTCTCATCAAATAGCCTTCGGAAGCAGAAGGACAACTTAATTGAATACATCAACGGATATGTCGACAGAAATGATATCCGCCCTTTCACTCTCCACAATATGCAAGGTGCATTTTATCTCCTAATCATCGGTACTCTCTTTTCATTTGCAGTCTTCACTGTAGAAATACTCCTTACTGTTACAATTTCTAACTCTTTTCTAAGGTGTCGCAAAAATAAATAAATAAACTTCTTTTTCGTTCTGAAAATATATTTATTCATTTTGAACGATCATTTATTACATTATGAACTTGGGTTTGCATAAGGTGCTCAATTAATATGGGTATTGCAAATTAAGGAGATATTTACTAATTTTCATACCTGAGATCCTACTAAAAATGTTTTAATGTCATAAAAAATATTAGCTGGTATAAATAACTATAATATGAACTTAATTGTGCACTTAATGTGGTATTGCAGTTGATGAAATACAAAACTTCTAATGTAATTCATCATTGAACACACTTTTGTAAGATCGAAAAATTGGAATAACTGGTGAGAAATGCGTCATTTTATGTTTCTGATTCATCCTGAGAGTTTACACATTGTTTACTGGAGTGAAGCACATTGGACCTTGGCTTCTCTCCCATATGTCTGCGCTGCGTATTATTCATGAGCTAATCATAATTAATTATTACTTAATGGTGCGAAACACTCAATTATTTTTCCGATATGCATTAAACTGAGTGCGAATTACAAGTGTGTCGACACTTCACAAGTCCTGGGCCTCCTCTAAAGTAGTTCAGTCAGATACTCCATTTCCATATTGCATCTCATTTAGAGTGAATCTGTAGTACTAATAAGTGTGATACATTTATCAATGAGTTTTTATGAAAAAACAGTATTTTACAGAGCGTGTCAACTAAAAGTATCCATAGGACATCTAGTATATAAGGAAATATCATGGTATGTGTAATAGTGTAATATGATTTCTCACGTCAAGCCAAAAGCGGACAATGTAAATACACAAGTACTTTCTTATGCACTGTAAATGTCCTATGGATACTTTTAGTTGAAACTCTCTGTACTTTTACTAATAGCGTACACGACCTTCTTAATTTTGGGGTATGCAATAAAAATACGCATTGTTTCATCACTGTTGGCGATTTTTTGACATGTGTTTTGGGTTGACCATCAATTCTTAATAGATATAAGAAAAGGTAGAATTCAGACACACCTTTGTAGTAAATGGCAGAAAGTTGTGGTTTTGTGGCAAGAGATAGTTGGTTACATAAAAAGATAATGGTAACAATATGAGGATTAAGCGATGGAAACATTGTCGTGTCATCTTTGTTTTTAGTGCAATTTTTATTAACTGTAAATAAATTAATGGCTCTATTACGCTAAGGAGTTCTGGTTAAGTGTCTGGTAATTACATGTTACAGATTGTGCATTTGCATAGAACAGAAGTGGCACAGCATCACAACATCTAACCATAAACAACCCTCGTATAACATTTATGGCTATATAATCACATTTCTATTTTCTACATGCATAACTGTCATAAAAGACAATGATATGGTCTGCAGGGAGTCTGTGGAGTGTGCCATACAGTGTTTTAATGTGGAGCGTCCTTTTGTGCAATTAATCTTGAAACTACATATTATTTTATCGACAATTAAATATTGCGTATCATTAATACATTTTCCATTCGTTTTCCTTCCCACATTACGGTACCAATAACTCTGTCTTTATTTATTGCAAACGAGACAAAATGTAGAATACAGCAATAAGGTATTCACATATTTAACTAACTATAACTAAAAGATACTTTATGTGTACTTAAACGATACGTTCAGAATGTTGAAAATTTTCATTACAAATTGAGAAGAGAAAAACACATTTTATTGTAAGCAATATACCTAAGCAACTAAGCATATAGCCCAATAGAGGCAGAATAAATGTGATTTAGTAAAATTAATTAATTAAAAAGTATTTCTTTGATTTTCAAATAAAATTTGCTGATTTTTCATTTTCAATTTGAAAAAAATAAATTTTCAAAGCGTGTGCAAAATTGGTGAAAAATGAAAATTGCGGATTTGTTTGGTTTGGAATATATGCGTATGTGGTAGATGTTGGAAATATTGCACTGACTGAGAACTGATTTCCACTTTGTTAGTAATACTTTAGTGATACTTTAATACGTCATTTAAACCTCACCTGTTTTCCATGTTAGGGAAACAAACTAAAGTTTTTGCTTTTTCTCAGACTCAAGAACAGATATTGAAGTTACACTGACTTACAAACCTGCATTCAAGTTCACCTGTAATCTTACTATCCTTTGGCCAATCCGTGGTTCTCTTCACTTCTGCTAAGGTTACTCTACTGCTGACATAATGTACAGCTACTGGATATCCTCCAAACCTTGTCGGAAATTTCCACGGAACAGGTTCTTATCCAAATACATATTTGCGTCAGAATACACCATATACTACTCTAATAATAACATAGACTCTCTTAAACCAAAGTGTTAATTAAGAACGCCTTTGTTTGCATTGTGCTCAGTTACCATTTAAGAGTTGAAGTAACAAAACCCTAATAATAAAATGGCAGCAAAAGTTTTATTCCCAATTTCCAAGTGAATGTATACAAATCTGTTTAATTTATAAGTAAATATTGATTAACTGCTCAAAACATTTCAAAAATAGTACAAATAGTAAGATGGAGGATAATGGAAATTCAAGGACATATTTAAATAATATTGGGGGAGTGGCTTACAAAGTTCCAAATAGACGGAGGGATGTGGAGTTGCACTGTGACAGTGAGATTGACAAAGGTCAGTGCAATTGCGAACCACCACGAAAAGAGAGAAGGAAGTGTTGTGGGAGTGACAAGTGGTGGTATGACTTCTCAGAAAAAAATGTCGCAGCCTCTTTCTTTAATGACACTAATATGCACGGCCTACAATACCTGGGACAAGAAGGGCTCCATCTCTTGGAGAGGTAATCAAGCATCTAAGGGCCTTTCTTAAAGTGTCATCCAGATAATATAATTTGTCAGCAATTTTTAATTATTGTCATAATAATTCATCAATTGTAAATTACCATCGTATTTATGTTACAAATAATTAATTTGTCAAGTTATTTATGATTTTATGTTCCATAAGGGAAATTATGGAGTCGTATTTATTTAATAATTCTGCTGGAAGCAGAGATGGGCAAAGTACAATCATTTTGTCCATCTCTTGTTGGGAGGTATTTGTAGAAAATGAATTAGAGCCTGAACCGGGTTTTTAAAAACGTCGTGTTATTAGAGTTAGTGGACGGTTTTTGATTTGTTGTGTGTCAGGTTGCTTTGGGTGATCTCGTTTGGGCTGAGCATGTTGGCAGCTGGATACCTGATCATGCAAGTGTGGGACAAATACGTGAACAGTCCCGTCATAGTCACATTCGTGCCTTACGAAACTTTTATTGATGACATTCCGTTTCCTGCAGTCACTATTTGCAACATGAACAAAGTGCTTAAAAGCAAAGCAGAAGACTATATGGAGTAAGAAAAATGAGATTAGATTAGCTCTATGGTGAATAGAATTAAAATAAATATAATTCGTATTTAGAAACGCGAGGGGGGATTTGTCGGAAGAAAAAACGATAGAAGCAATGAGGAACGTTTTTTTGTTGGACCACGTGTGCTCAACTTCGAAAAGCTTTAGCAAACGGTTTAATTACTCTTCCACCAGGGGCGCTGTGGATCAGGAATTACTTAATACGGTTCTCAGAAGCAAAAAGGATATTGACTACCAACTCAGTGTTGCCCGATTCTTGCAACAGGTATATAGTCATTGTAATTGTTGCATATCATTTGGTTGTTATTAAGTAGCGGTAGCTTCTTTATAATAATGCCAGATCTGTCTCTCTGTGCGTTTGCGTTAAAGTAAGGGTCTATAACCGCTACTTTATTATAGCCTTTTAAATGGTTTATTCAATTATTAATATCTTCAACAGAAAACACCCGGCAGAATAATTTTCCTGTCTAACTAAAGTTTCTATTTGTGTAGGCTTCTCAACCGTGCAGGGATATGATCAAATTGTGTTTGTGGCAAGATGAACCCTTCAACTGCTCCCATCTCTTTAATCCCATTGAAACTAATTTTGTAACCCACTTTTAAAATCTTGCAAATCGTTTGCCATACTTCAGCGATTACATAATTGTCTAATTCTTTACTAGGGGAAATGCTGTGTTTTCAACCAGTTGCCGCAGTCTCTACTCCTTTCCCGAATGTACGGCCGTTACTATTATTAACCTTCTTTAAGTACACAGCGTTTCAGTTAAAAGTATCCATAGGACATATCATGGTATGCTGGTTTTGATTTCCCGTGTCAAGTCAAAATCACGAAAAACACATGTACTTCCTTAGACACTGTAAATGTCCTATGGATACTTTTAGCTGAAACGCTCTGTAGTGCTAAGAAAGCGTTTAGTTAATTTTGTTTGATGCAGAAACGACGCTCGAGACACGAAGCAGGAAATCCTGGACTGGAGTCCCTGGAACGATCTGCTGAACTCTGGAAGCAGCGATGGCCTCATTCTCACCGGTTTCGACAAACTTCTGCCCAGAAGACAGAAACGAGCAGGAAAGACTTCAGGGCTCTCCATTTTACTCAATCCTGCCCTCCACGAATATTTCTGCACATCCTCAGACTCATTCGGATTTAGAGTTCAGTTGCCAAATATGGACCTGTGTCCTATTACATAAAATGACAATAACAATCTGACAATTGTCACTTTTACCACATAGAAATGGAAATTTTCCACGACAACCATTTTCTTAACTGCGGAAAAGGGACAATTGTCGAATTGCCATTGTCATTGTCATTTTATGTAATAGGGCCCTGGTTTTACCGATTTGGTTTGCTTTGCAGTTGGTGACGCACCTTCCCATTGATGTTCCCCACGTCACTGACTTTGGTATCGCTATTAAACCCAATACAGAAGTTTTTACCAGTGTTCGCCCAGAAATCACCGTTGCAGATGATAATATACGAGACTATGATCTGGTAGCAGTTTTACAAATATTGATTATAATTAACCATGCCCTTTTATTCCCAAGTCTTCCTTTTAAGAACATTTTGCACTATTAATTGCCCAAGTTATTATTTTCAATCTGCGATTGTCGAGACAATTACCAATGATTGAAATGTTTCAGGAAAAACGACATTGCTATGTGAGAGATGAATTTAAATTGCACTACTACACACACTACACGGCATCCAATTGCTTTGATGAGTGCATCGCCAACATCACCTACGAAACCTGCCATTGTGTTAGATATTACATGCCTCGTAAGATTAATTATGTTTCAGGCTTTTCGGTGTCAGTGTTCCGAATGACACAAGGTGACTCATTTATCACTTTTAGGGGACGAGAAACGACAGTTGTGTGGTCCTGATAAATTCTATTGCGTAGAAAAAATAAAAAGTAAGCCTTTTATAAAACTGAATATAAATAATGCATTTCTGGATTGTTAATCTTGGCAAATATTATACTAAGGGTCATCGTTCGTATCGGGAATGAAGGAAATCTGCAAGGCGTGTAGACCGACGTGCACCGAATTAGCCTACAACTCGGAGACTACAATTTCGGAATTGCAACCCGACCTTTGGATAGACGATAATGGAACATTGGCCGAATGGTACGTACACTGCTCCACTCCGATATACACATTTCTTATGTATTTAAAGTGATTTGATGCAAGGCTGGTGTAACCATAGCGATCCTCCTATAAGGTGGCCTAAAGCGAAAATTTTTAGTTCAAATTTCAATTTTTTCTCATTCTCAACCTGGAAGTATTCACATAATAATCCACATTCATGGAAATCTGAAGATACTTAGCGTATCCCAGCAAATGGTACAGAAAAGCTGAAATGTTGGATTTAAAAACTTTCGCGTGAGATAACCTTACAGGAGAATTACACCAGCCTTGGTTTGATGTTTGTAATGGGTGTGTACAGGGTGTCAAGCAACGTGTCCGTAGTCCACGTCTATTTCGGAGAGGATTCCACATATGCCAAATCCAGGTCGCAAGTGTACGGTTGGACGGATTTAATTTGTAAGTACTCTTGTCCAATGGATACTGTAAAGTCATTAGCCAATGCAGAGCGTTTCATCTAAAAGTATCCATAGGACATTTACAGTGTATAAGAAAGTGCATGTGTGGTTTTTGCCGCTTCTGGATTGACGCGGGAAATCAAAACCAAAGTATATTTCCTTATATACTGGATGTCCTAAGGCAACGTTTAGTTGAAACGCTCTGTATTTTACTAAAATGTGTGCATAGCAAACGCCGGTGGAATCTTAGGACTCTGCATGGGTTTCAGTGGACTCAGCATCATTGAAATCATTTACTATTTCACAATTCGCGCCTGGTGCAGCAAACGTCGGCGACGACATTTCCGACAGGAAGATACTCCCAGTGGCAATTCCCAGGGTACATCTTACAGTGCCTCTTACGTAAAACCTGAATGTTCTTCGAAATACGAAAACAATGTTAATGAAGTCACTTCAAAAAATTATGATATCTCAGGGAGTAATCTCTGGTCAACGGAATCAAGTAAACTTTAACACCCTGGTATTTAAATAAAAAGCATTCATAAAAAGTCCACTGGTGATAATTAAAATGTTTTCCACTTTAATAAATTTATAAAACTTTTATTATAATTTTCCTTTGAAGTTATTTCTATACATAATTATTTGCAAAGCCCTGGAGTCTTGACTGGACTGGAGATAAAGAATTCCCCGAAACAAATGATTTTAGCGAAATGGCATCCTGCATTGTAAAGTGGAAAATCAATGCTCTTTAATCACATCATCAACAGAAGGTCAAAAACTGATTAGACATATACTAATTATAAGTCCCTTTCATGTCAATTCCCTTTCATGCAACAAATATTCGTGGTTGTTGTCACAAAATATGTTTTTTTTAAATATCTGCACTTTAAACATACTGAAGCATGTATTGTTGGTGTCACTTGGCTACAATTGCACAAAAACTAAAATAAAAATGATTCATCGAACAGAAAGTGGTCCCAATCACAACAAGGTCATATTGTCCAGAGATTGGAGGTACGAGGTGAGTTCCCATCTCTGGCAAGTATATTCTGCATTTGAATAAGGATATATAGTAATTGTATTTACGTCAGGAGTCAGAAATTAACTGCATGATGACCGGTCTTCAAGAAATGGATATTCACTGTGAGTTTTGAACCTTAAAAATTAAAAAATCATGAAAATGGGTGAAAAAGTAATTTCCATCTGATTTCTTCTATTTGCATGGGTAAAAAATGCATCAGGACTTCTTGTAGACCAGTAAATTATTTAATGTTACCAAAAGTAAGCGGAACTTACTGAGGACCGAAGAAATTGAAATCGAGCGTCCTACCTCCGGAACCTCGGTCCAAGTTTCTCAAAGTTTCCATTTGGTCTCCCGATAGAGTAAAGTCGAAAATGTCGATGTTTTCCTTCACTCTTTGGTGGTGGACACTTTTGGGTGTGACGGGAATTCCCTGCTGAACCAAATATTTGAGAAGAACCTGAGCTGGACTTTTCCTACACTTTTCTGCTATTTCCTTCACCACTTCATTTGTCAACAGAGATACGTTTTCCGTATTGCCTATTAGTCCTTCGGGTCTGCCTGGGCCAGCTAGAAGTTTTCAAGTAAAGTTTAATAGCCTTTATTAGTAAGTGTTAGTTGCAAAGAATATGAGGAAAATGCTTCCCACAACAAAAAGTTTACAGTTTCATCACACAAGTTTTCATGATCAACCTGTTTGAGAATAAAACGGGTTACTAACCAAGTGGACTATACGCCTGGACAACAATTCCCTTTTGTTCACAGAAATTTCGTAATTCCTTTTGCTGCATGTACGCGTGGAGTTCAATTTGCAAAACAACTGGTAGGATTTCCGCCATCTTCAAAATTCTTTCGATTTGCGTCTGGTTAAAATTAGAAATGCCGATGGATTTCACAAAACCCTTTTGCACAAGTTTCTCCATCTCTTTCCAAATGGTTTCCAAGGAAGTACTGAAGTCCACGGCCACCGAGCCGTCCTCATTCCTTGGCAGCAATTCTTCGTCGCCTTTATACTTCAGACCGGCGGGGACGTGAACCAGGTACAAGTCAAGGTAGTCAACTTTCAAATTCGCAAGGGAGAGTTTGCAAAAATGCTCAACTTTGTCTGCAGTCATCCCTATCGGCGGTAGCTAAATTAACAACCGTTTAAACGCAGTTATCATATCGTTCCTCTTCTCTTAGAATGAATTAAACCACTTGGTTACAGTAATGTATGTAGAAATGTTCTGTAAAATACACTTTTTTCGAGAAGGTATTAAAGTACTTACAATAACAATTTTCAAAATTCAAAAGAAAAAGGAGGATATATAACTATTAGCGGATTATTGGATAATATTTTAGAACTCTAACCTTGCTGGTGATGTAGACTACATTCCGTTCCAGTTTGTTGGACGTTAGCCATGACTCCAGGGCGGAGCCCACTGCCTTTTCATTTCCGTAGGCATAGGCTGTGTCAATGAGTCGGTAGCCGGCGTCCAGGGCTGAAGTTACGGATCCCCTGATTTCATCTGAACTAGCCTTTAAATACAGTGAAGGGCATAAGTAACGCACCATAGGAAATTTCCTTAATGCTTGAAAATGCCTCTCAAACAGTTTGAGAGGCATTTTCAGACAACATATCTAATGTCATTGCCCTATGGTGCGTGACGTACGCCCTCCGCTGTATGTGAGTGAGCAAAAGCGCTTATCGTCAGTTTGTCAATAGGGCATAAAAGCCAATTTGTTATTGTTATTATTACCAGCCAAGTTCCCAATCCGACGAATGGAATTTTGTAACCATTGTTTTGCTCCATTTTCAGTCTACTACTAATTCCTACGGTTTTATTGGATTATCTGGGCAAATATATTTAACGAAGCGAAAACTAAGAGATTAAGGATTAAAACTCTTCACTTCAAGAACAACTGTCTTTTACTGACGACCAACATCTAAATCTCTTTTATATCACTATAGTTCGGGTACCTTCGAACTTCAGAATCAGAATGCAAGTTATGAAAACCGGTTATGCATACACTCCGTTTTTACTATCAAAATAGAAGTAGAATTTTACAATGGTTATGAAGAACTAACACTTTTCTACTTTTATTATCCGCGATTTATGGTCTATAAGATCTTGATTTTCACTTCGTGTCTTCTTCCACATGTGCAAAAGTAGTAATCATATTGTTCTTACCACAATGCTCAGAAATCAGGAAACCCAACCTTTCCCTGAATTACGTATGCATTGGTGAGCAAAAGCAGAAAATAAGAATAATGAATTTTTTATTGGGTTTATTTACAACTTTGGACTTGGGAAACCCTGTAACGCAAGTTGACGATAATTATCTTTCGTAAATATTAACTGCAGCCTACAAAGTGATTTTTAAATGAAGACGTGTACAATTACCAAAAAGAAAATTGAAGCAATAATATAGTCAAAATAAGCCAGTTCAATTAAAAAGTTTCACTTTAGTAGGCAATCTGTTCAAAATGTTAATCACCAATATGCAGTATAATTATTGAAGATCAGCAATCACGAACCAGCACACAGTAGACAACTTGGAATTAGACAACTTAGAGGACTTGGGGAATTACCTGTGTACGGGGTGTCGCGAAATCGTTTAGTACAATTTCACCCTCTTTTCTGGACGAAGTATAGAACGTGTATATCTTGACTAAATGTTCTTGAGATACTTGCGTGAAATTCCGTATAATTTGGCACATGTGCGCGAGTTTCTGTGAAATGAACTTACTTTGATTGAGATGATGTTTTGTGGGAATTTTCTCTGTAAAGTCTCTGAAAAAATAAAAAAGAGTTTTTGAAAAGTTCCACTGCGACCTTTAAAAATCATAGGAGATTTAAAAAATCGGTCACTTTTTCATTGAAAATGATGCAGCGCGCCGAATGACCTGGGAAATTTATTCAGGCAACTCAAGAACATATCTACTCTGTTACAAAACTTTTGTTTTTTCAGGTTCTATGTTTTGAACTTGTACTAATTCATTTTGCAACACCGTGTACTTTTCCCCACGTGTCTATAATTTTATAACAGGAGCGGAGAAGGAGAGAAAATTAGCCAACGTATTATTTTGTTGAGATGTTTAAAAGAGTTTTTAATGTCTACTCTTTTTCAGCGAACACGTGTCACTATAGGCATTAAGGGTTGCTAATTTACTACCTGATACTAATTGGATTAGGTCGAGTAACAAGATCGTCAGCACCCACACGTGTAATTTCGTTCAAAAATAAGTAAATGCATGAAATCTCACATGCTGTTACAAATAAAAACCTAAATGTTTCGTTCTTATCTGTCTGTCATCATAAACCTGCATTTTTCAAGGTGACAGAAACCCCAATTATTTAAAAACTTTGTTATTCACTCTGTATTTATTTTGACTGATTCGTTTGCCAATCTATTGCGGATATGTTTTGGCCACGTGGAACATTGCACTTAACTTTTTCTATTTTCGAGACTCGTGGAGGAAGGACCACTCCCATTTCAGTTTCAACTCCTCCTATGAATCAAAATCTCACACGTTCTCAGTAATCATTGTTATCCAACACTTAACTGGTTATAATTTACTCTCATTAACACTTAATCACGAAAAATACTTGACTTTATTACTGTTAATACAGAATCCTCAGGAAGGACCACTTTTGACAACTCTTCTTCCTTCTTGAGATGTATAAATGAAAATGTTGACCATTTCAGTCTTTTAAGTAGCCTTCTACAAGTAAACTCAGTTTGCGAATTGCCAGAGACGGCCTTAACCCACAAAAGTGACTTTTCTGTTCTCAAGTCATTTGCAGATCATGAACTTCACCATTTAATTGCGGTTTGCACTCTAAACTGAATTTGTTGAAGGACATATTCAGCGAAAGACTCGCCCAGTTTCAATTTCAGTATTAAAAAGGTCTTCACTCATGACTTCGTCCCTGACTTGGTTTCTGGTCACACGGTAAATACAGAAACACTGGGATTATTGTTATTGTTAGTGTGCATGTCTATATTTATGTACATTTATTATTTCTATTGATAAGTTGCATTTTCCCTGTTTACTTCTTCAGTTGGTGTTGATTAAACAAGGAAAATTATTCCCTATCATTAAGTAATTAATCTTGTTAACCGGTTTTTGCAGAACGCTAAATGTTTTCCTTTATTTATTCCCTGATTGATATTCGTAATAAAACAACTCAGCGTTTACAGCACTGAAATGCATTGTGTTTACTTAAAGTGCGGTAATATCTATATGTGTGTATTAGAGACTTCCTTGTATTATTAGAATTGTGCATAACACGTGTAACCTAACTAGAATTGATTCTTGATGAAAAAATAGTACAGAGAATATTGGAATTGGAGATGATTACCTAGGATTATAAAGTTGCACTATTTATGTGGATATTACGTTTATTCCCTAGTAACCTGAGAATGAGAACGAGATAGGGTGGCAGCTGAAGGTTGAGTGCTGCTTCTAATGCAAATGTAATGTCCAAAGCAATAGAATTTGTTTTAACTGGAGTTAAATATTGACGATGGGAAATTTCGATGAATGGGAAACACAGTTTTCATTTCTGTCTACGCCTTAACGCAATCTGAGTTTTTTTGCAGGTTCTGGTTCTAGACTGTATAATGGCACTTTAATTATCGTAGATTGCTATATTCGGCTTGCTTTTGAATAACTCACTCTGTTTTCCACTCCGTAGTCCAAATATTCCCACAAAATGAATAAATTTATGGTCGGGAACATTTGCAACATATTATTTGCCAAAGAAGTGAGAATTGCCCAGATTCCCATGAAAAGAGATACCTACACAGACGCATCTGGGAATATAAAATTTTAGATTTGGAGAATCATTCTTGCTTCGGACGCCGAGGTGAGTTGATCCAGAGCCTATATACTGACAATGGAGGCGAGGAACATTAGTCTGCTTAGAGATGTGCCATGGCACTACGAAAACCCGCGACAACTGGAACCCTTCTGGTTCGAAGAGATGGACTTCAACGAGAGTCGCCGGTGGGCCAGAGAGCAACTGCCCAATTGTGCCAAACTCTGCACCCTCTACTTCCTATTCGTCCTCTTCGGACCAATCTACATGAAAAACAGGAAACCCTACAAACTGCGTAGTGCTCTCATCGCCTGGAATTTCCTCCTCGCCATCTTCTCCATTGCCGGAGTGTTAAGAATGCTTCCAGAATTAATCACCACAATCATGTCCAACGGATTCTATAAAACATGGTGCGCCAGGTAATTCTAGTCTATTCTTTTACACGCCATTATCCAAAATGCATGGAGGAAGGGGAAAAATTGCAAAAATACCGGTGCATGAAACAAGGTCACTTAAGGCACGTATCCAGAAAAATCATCATTGTGGGCTTAACGAAAACTATTTTTCAAAAAGTGCTAATAAAAGTTTTTTGGTATTTCAATAAAAAATTTACTCTTTTACAAGAATTTATGTGGGGCTTTAGCCCTCAAGCCCCCTGGATACGTGCCTCGTCATTCGAAATGTAGAGACAGCCAAACGATGTAAAAAGCGTCACTGAACATCAACAGTTTAATATAATTCGCTAAAACTTTTTGTGTATGTTCTTGGGGTCCAGAGGAAGGTCCCCTGCGAAAATGGGTGTGATCGAACTACAACATCATCTTAAAAAATTATTTTTATATTTATTATATTTATTTATATTTATATATATATATTTATATATTTATATATATATATTTATATTATTATATATATATATATAATATCCCACAAATACGTAGAGTGATAGTAGACTACTGTTCGTAGTCTAAATATAATATTGAGATTAGATGTCTCCTTACTGTGATCTGGAGATTGGAGAGTTTGGGTAACTTACCAACCGGCAATTGGATAGGTTCCGAGTTCGATTCTCGGTCTCCTAAATTTTTTCTCGATATTTAGCACTGAATTGGTCTTAAAATATATATATATATATATAGATATATATATATATATATATACATATATATATATATATATATATATATATATATATATATATATATATATATATATATATTTATATATATATATTTATAAATATATATATATATATATTTATATATATATATTTATAAATATATATATATTTATATTTATTATAAAAAAAATTAAAAAAATTAGTAATACAGTCCCATGTATTACTAAAAGTGTTGTGTATGCAGGAAGCTACTTTATAGTAATGCCCTGGACAATCTGTTTGTCTGTCCATGTATTGCTAAACGTGTTGTGTATGCAGGAAGCTATTTTATAGTAATGCCCTGAACAATCTGTCTGTCTGTCTGTCTGTCTGTCTGTCAGTGTAGTCGTCCGCCTGCCAGTCTGTTGGCTCTATAACTTATGAACGGTTTAATATAATTCGCTAAACCTTTTTATGAGTGATACTCTGGTTGATTTACTAATGATACCGCTGTGAAACATGAGAGTTAATTCTGTGTCGCTTCCGCTACTTCATTATGTGCATTGGTTACAATGGTTTATTCTAAATACCTATTATTCTGCATACTAGTTCGCAGAAATATCAACGTTTTATCACATTTAGTATATAACGACATGAAATGGACTGAAAGATAAGACGCGGGTGTGAAAAACTAGAGATGTTAAAAAACTTATTATTCATTGTATATTCATTTCTTTGATTTTCATTACCAAAATATCCTCAAAGTTACTTAAATTTCTTTACGGATTATCGGAATTCTTTAAATGCTGATGCTTTTAAGATGTACAAATCCAGTGTTGTTTATAAATTACCAATGTCCCATAAATATTTTTTGGAACATATACAGTCTGCAATTTATGTTTTCCAATTTATGTTACTAGGCCAAATTTGGGACTTAGGAAAGAAGGGTTCAACTGATTGACTTCAAACGTAAACCAAATCTCCCTCTAGACCCCAGAAACACAATAAAAAGATTAAATAATTATCTCAAAGCGTTCAGAAGTTAAACCAACTACGGACAGACAGACAGATTGTTCAGGGCGTTCTTATAAGGAATCTTGAGCTTCTTAGTAGTTGACTATTTAATTGATTTATTTAGTTTTATTGGAATACTTGTGTTTTTCAGAGTGGGTCTTAACGAACCTGGTGCATTTTGGGGCTGGGCGTTTGCAGTGTCGAAGATTTGGGAGCTGGGGGACACAGTCTTCCTTATTCTGAGGAAGAAACCGTTGTCCTTCTTGCACTGGTGAGTTCGCACAACATTTCCAAAAATCGCATATAATCCGACCTGAAAAATACTTGTGGCATTTGTATTGCAGGTTTCACCACTGTAGTATGGTCATGGTTGCCTTCTTCATCTATGCGGAAGGAGAACCCGTTTACAGATGGGGAGCTCTCCTCAATTACTCCATCCACTCCGTTATGTACACCTACTACACACTCATGGTAACCCTTTCCCCCTTCACCTCCCAATTCACTTCCTAGTATCCGATTAAGAAATTTAAAAACTTATTTAGATTTTCAAACTTCAAGAAAATTTAAAAGTAAAAGCTAGTCCACAGTTAAATATTCTTTCATTTAGTTCTTGCGCTTCAATATTTGCAATTCACATTAAAAAATCTTCATTAAGAAGGTTGTGGACAAAATTTACATACGCAATTACGTAGTTTTTTATTGCCAAAATTTAGGATCCTATTTATTACTTGGAATTAATTGTGTTCATTATTACAGTGGGGTGGGACAGATCAAGTTCTAATTGTGTGCTATTTTATGTTTCAGGCACTGAAATTCGAAATATCCAAAACGATATCTAAGAAGATTACAAGTCTTCAAATAGCTCAATTCGTTACTGGTCTCGGGATCAACGGCTATACCGCCTACGTCATTGGTTAGTTATTTAAGCCATTAGGATAGCGTTTTGACCGAAAAATAAGATCTTAAATTTATAGACCTTGTTAGATATCGATATATATTCGTTGTCAAGTCGACCAAAAAGTTTGGATTTATTGTCGCCGAATTGCTTAATTATCATGGTAATTGAATTTCAGTTACCATAGCAATCAAGTAGTTTTGGGTGCACATACAAAATTAAGGTCTACCTTACTTAAAACGCTATCCGTCAATTACTCTAAATAGTTGCTTCCGTAAAGTATACTTACCAAAGTGTGATTTTTAGTGGAAGGGGGCGAGTGCATTCGTTCTTGGGAGTCTACCAAAGTGGTGATCGGCATAGGCCTCATTTACCTCACCCTTTTCATGCGCCTCTTCTACAAATCATATATGCAAGCCAAACCAAAGATTCACTAATGAAATTAATACCCAGAATTATACTTTGAGGAAATAAATCATAATTTAATAATCTAAATTCTGCCAGGAGGCAAGTTACGGAAATTATTTTGTTTACATTACTTATTTACCAATGCTAAATCCAACTAAATTCATTTTCAAATAGCATAATCAGTATATCTCATCATTAAGAAATACGTATTTGTTCCTACTAAAAAGCATTTCAGAGTAAAGAATAATTAATGCATAAAATGCAAAATTATATTCAAATTATTATTAGTAAATTGTCAAAAATTTAGAACACTCAATGGCAACGTTTGCTCCATTTAATTCTAAGGTGGTTTTTACATGGTTAAGGGAGTACCTAATTGTTCCTTACAATTACAAAGAAAATAATTAAGGCAATAAGTTCAAAATTCAGATATATTGTTTACAATTGGAACAATGCTTATAATTATAAGCCATGTAATTGCAATTAAAATCTGTATTTACTGTACTGATTTTAACAAGTCAACAGGAAATCCTTGTCACTAGAGAACATTTATCACCTCATTGCCTACGCATTAACCGAACCTAGTGCAAGTAAGCCGAACACACAATTACCTTAAATTAATAGCAACAGGGCCTATTCTCGGAGGCTTTTGTTTCAACATTGTCCATGAATCATGTTAATTTTCTAGTAAATTACACTGATAATATAAATTTTTTGATACATCAACGGAAATGTCTAGACAAGTAAGGGCTATGAAAATCATATTTTAACAGTTTTCCATCACACTCATCTTATATAACTCTTGGGCAGTTATTTCCATGGAGAACTGCATAGCATTTTAACAATGCTGAAGTATTTGAGACATTAGAAACAATTTCGAAAAGTATTGCGACATTTTCACAATTTCCCCCATAAATTCTAAATTGACAAGAAACATTTCTAAATAGATTCAAAATCTTGTGAAAATATATTATTATAAATTTAAAAAAATTAAAAACGTGAAATATGGAAACGCTGATAAATACATTTCTTGCATTGAATTGACTTTATATAATTGTAAAATAGTATTTCCCAAAAAGGATTTGGTGTATTCTTAGGATGTGCTTTTGATGCATTAGACTATAGAGTAGTAGGAGTAACTTGGTGTGGGAGTCTGGTGTGTGTAATAAATGAGTTTTGTGTAGAAACAAAGTGTGGTATTAATTTGTTGAGTCTTGATGAGATCATAGAAGCATAGTGACTGACTACTACGTATTCACTTTCTATTGTGAACTCAATACGTGCATTTCTGCCAGCAAACAGGATGAATATAATTTTTAATGATCTGGATTTAAGAATTCATGTATTTAATTATGTTGTTGCTCGAGCACTGAACAAAGATTTCTATTGACCTACAGTTCGAACACTTTCTTACATGCAAAGTGCAGTGCAGCTCATTGCATTTGTACAGTGCTATATTCATTTTTGAGCACTCTCATTCATTTAGGTATCCACTGTACTCTATTTATGGACTGCTACTCTCCTAGAGATATTCATGTACCTACTATGTAGTGCAAGACCATTAAAGCAGTTACAAGTAAAAAATCCTCTAGTTTTACAAATTGTAAGGAACAAACAAATAATTAATGAAATGCTTACAATGAAATGTTAATTAACTTGAACACAAATGCTATTAAACATTAACGCAAACCTAACTACCGCAGAAATCATAACTTTACACAAAATCACCTTTAATGGTTCTTCATATGCATATTATTCTCGTACTTAGTGCTATTATGGGTTGGAATGAAGAATAAATATTGTTATTACTCGTTTTGTAAGTGCACTTTCTGCTCTTTGGGTTTACACACTTTCCTGAAATAGTAAAATGTTATTTTTGCATACACATTATAATATCAGAAGAATTAATGGGGAGGAAGTCGAGTTATTGCTTAGGTATCTGGAAGTCACAATATTTAAAACTACTAGAAAAGAAAAGTGACTACAAAACGAAAGCAAGCTATAAAAGAGTTGCTCAGATAGGACAGGATGGAAAAGGTACTTTCAGGGAAGTTGTCGCTCTGCTACCGGAAATGAACTGACAAATTCTGATGAGAGTGTCGATAATAACAGCAGTGTGCACACCACCGACGAAAGGAAACTCAACTACGGCTAGCTTTTCTTAATTCTTGAATCATTGTGTCAGTCCACTTATCATATCATGAGAACTAATCTGAATAATCCACATGTTATCCGATATGCACGTCATTCTGGGGCAGTTGCAATAATGCATGGAATTATCGTCCGTCGTGCGTACCAATCCATAACAAGTACCTAGTTACCTAGTAGTAAATACCTACAAAAATATCGTTCCTCTTCTTCTTAAAACCATTAAACCTTTTTATCAATAATTCAAAATGGTGCTCACTAAGGCTGAACCAAAGAATCTGTTTTTCGAAAAGTGTTCATCCAAAATCATTATTTCCAAAAGCTGGCAAATTTTACTGGTAGTAAAATTTAAATGCTGAAGTAGTCAACGACTGAGGTCTGACTGAAATTATCAAAATTGTAATAACTTATTTTTCTGTTTGCATAAACAGTTTGGTAAGCTATAACGGTTGTGGTTCTGCACTTTTTGAAACTAGGATCAAAGTGGCTTAACACTTTTCCGAATAATTTATTATGGGTTCGGCTATTCAAGCACCTGTACGAAGAAGGGTTGTGTTTTGTCCGGATGAAAACTTCATCCGTTAACTGGACGAAATGAACTAAATTGGATACAGAAATTCTAATGGACTTTATTTTTCTTAAATTCTAGACTTCAAAATATAGCGAATTGCAATTAATTGCAAAGAGTATTTATATAGTAAAATTTTTCAAATCAAAATAAATCTCTGCATTGGCTACATTGATGCAATTTTTAATTATGTTTAATTTCATCCAAGAAAATAAAAGTGATAAAACGAATTTGGTCTAACTTAAAGTGGTAAATCATTTTTGAGAAGAAAAGGGACGATATCTTCTGATTAAAAATAATATTTGGTTTGTGAGCATTTATTTGCACAGTGCCTAAGCATTTGGTAGCAATGCCATTTAGATTGGTAGTAAAACAGACACTTTAAAATGCATAAAGTAAAAAGCTAGTATTAAATTATAGAAGTGGTTCTAGTGGGCAGTGGAGCCCAAATCTTTTGTAAGGAATGTAAGCCCATGTTAGTTAAGTTGTAAGTCCTTATGCAATGCTAGTAATCATAATCTTATTAGAAGTAACAAGCACTAATTTAGTACAGTGTTTTGGATGTGATCTAATAGCTGTGTAGTTCTGTGGGCAGTTAGTCAATGTAAAGTAACTGCATATGCGAATTCTAAAATGATAAATTATCGTCATGCCGCATTCGTTTGGGAAGTTAACATCAAAAGTGTTGGTTCACATGATTTTAGCGTGGCTTGTGTTTCAACAAGAAATAATATTGAGTTTGACTCCTGCCACGCGTCGCTGGACATAATATGATTGGCACCTATCTGCTGCACAACTATCAATTATAACGTAACTTGTGCATAATATTCTGTGTTCTCCTAATTCCATCCTATCTATTAACTCTGGTTTGGCACCAGCTTTTGGGGTTAAAACTTCAAAGGAGTGTAGAACAACGCAAAGCACAGAAAATACATTTAAACCAAGGTGATCAACAAAGTATTATAATACCAGAGTTATAATGCAGTAGATTTGCAGTACAATGTACCGTAGTATCTCTAAACTCAAAAATACTCCTAATATGTAAAAATCTTATTGAAATAATTATAATTACTTCCGTACTGACAAATTACATTAATAACTACCAGAATTTTACATTTTGGTTAAATGCACCCCTAAAACAACTGGTAATACTATCTCTCTGGGCATGCGCACCATTTTCTCTTTCCCGTTTTTCCAAGTAATGTAATGCAAATAGGACATAATTAAGTCCCTAAACTACTAGAAGTGCGATAAGGGTTTAGAATCGAGAGTTTCGAGCATGTTTTGCATTTAGAATTGATTCGGTTGAGTTGTGTAAAAATGTGTACCTATTCAGAATTAGGTATTTAACATAGCTGAATCACAAATTTCATGTGAGAATAATTAGGTATTAATTAAATAGGTGCGCGTTATCTAAGAATAATTCATTCATCTGTTATTCTACATGTAAAACATCGGTGTAGAGAGAAAAAGGAGGTATGTGAGTCCAGAAAAATAAAAAGTGCAAGTTTCTTGAATTACCTACTTGTGGTGTAAAAGTTGTAGCTCCTTTGGTTGTTGAAGAGTAGAGAAACAGAGTTGATTGTTTTATGGTGGATAGGAATGTGAGTAATGAGTGTATTATGGATTTGGGTAGAGGAGAGTGGAAGTTAGCAGAGCAGCGAAATAAAGAATGTGTTATCAGTAGCTGAAGTAGTGGAGTGTGGTGTGTGTGTGGGGGAGGGTGCCCCATCCTGGCTCCTGATTAGTCACTGCCAACATTAACAACCCTCTCCTGTGTGAGGTCAACCGGAGACGAGAAAATTCATTTAATATCAAGAAAACTTATTAAATGCGATACTCGATACGAATTCAATGCAACGCCAGATGTAGTATTAATATACTGTGGTGAAGAACTGTATACTTGCGAAGAAAACTTATTAAATACGATACTCGATAGGAATTCAATGCAACGCCAGACGTATTATTAATATATTGTGGTGAAGAACTGCAGAGTCGATCCCCAGCACTAAAAATACGTTCAATTAGTATCGTGAGTTATTATTGCAGGGAATTATCATCTTTTCGCTTGGTTGGGTGAGGTGCATGTGGAGCACTTGTCAAATCTCAGTCTGTGCCACTTACAATTGCTCATTTGTGCAGTTGATGAGAACAAGTGCAGTAGTTTCACTTGCTGGCTGTCTCTGGCCGATCCTAAGTCGAACCTCTCTGCACAATAATAATTAAGTTTCTTTCCAAAACGTTCCTATTATACTCCTCCGTTCCCGCCATGAGTCTCCTCCGCTCCTCCGGCCTCCTCCTCCTCCTCTCCCTCACCCTAGGAGGCCAAGCACAGGAACAGTTCTCAGAACAAGAAGTTTTCCCCGGATTCGACGCAGATAAGGAACTATTCGGATTATTTGACTCCGGAGGAGGCACGCCGCCAGCAACGCAGCAGCAGGAACCCTACTTGACTAATCAGAATGAAGGACTAATCAATAACGGAGGACTCCAGGGCGGAGGTGCAAATATGGCGGAGGAATACTTGAACCTTTTCACCGCCTCCTCCTCCAATCTCATTCCTGAAGGAGACTTCGGAAACCTCTACACGAGATACCAGGACTCTATCAATCTTGTGTCCAATATGTGTCCAAGGGAAACTTTCTTCTCCGGATACAACCCTGCACACAAACAAGCCATGAACAAACTCATCACCATGTACTCCGGTAAGCGAATTTCTTTTAATCTCTTAATTTAAGCCCTACTAGGAAAAATGACGTATCTCAATTTTTAAATTTTTCTAAATTTATTGTATTTATGTTTAAATGCAAATTAGACACAACAACGAAAAATTTTAAACAGAAGTTGTATATAAATAATAAACATTTAGTTTTTGCAAAAAATGAAATTAAGATACGTCGTTTTACCCAGTAACGCTTCAATTAGTCCCCAAAATTATTCTACACGTATTCGGTCACTCTTTCAATTCAATTCACTGCAGTATGGGAAATATATTGTTGTCCCCGTAATTACCCGAGACTCGAAAACTCTGTCATTATCATTATGAGTCTTGGAAAATTGTTTCCCGTTGTGTGAAAAGGAATATGTATAAGGAAAAGCAGTTTACGTAAAAAGTGCAGAATTGCAATTCCTGCGCCTGCCAAGTTTTCTCACTTTGAAAAAAATCTGTACTAAATAATTGCGCCTTTTCAAGCGAAAATAGTGATTCTGGCAAATTCAATTAAAGTTATCCTTAATTACTACCGCAGGTATCCTCATGTCTACACACAAAAATCGCAATTAATCGCCATTATACAAAGCAGCAGACATACCTATATTAATTACCAATTAAACGCGTTGCCCCATTTAATTTTATTATTTCCTACATCTAATTTAGAAACTTATTAAAACTTTTAATAATTGGTAATTATTATTTTATTTTATGAATGAGTTTTACATGCTTTTGCTGTTTCCTAAATTGCTATTTCAATACATTTGCAAAGGATTGTATTTTTAAATACTATATATTGGAAAATTCAATTACATAAGAAATAATAGTTTCTTCACAAAAAAGTAAACATGGACCAGTAATACTAAAATAAAATGGTTCATGAAATTAGTACTAGTAGCTCAACTTTATTTGTATGCAGAATATTATGATTTTTCCCACTTTGCATATTTCTCCCATTTCCCATTTCTTCCTTCTGGCCATTAAAGAATTATTAAATTATTTTCCGATACAAAGCTTTAGGTAAATTATTTCCTCGTTGAAAACTTTGATGGCTTTAATTCTTAAATAATAGGTTTATGAAAATGCATTATTTTAGAGACGTTTTCCATTATCACTAGACATGTAACAATTCTTAAACCGTCACTTTTCCTATGCATGTTCATATTTAATTAAATATTATGAAATAAAACATTTTGTTAGTTGTGCATGTATGTCACTTTTTCCCTTTTATTCTTAAATACAAAAAGTAAATAAGAAAAGCTTCTCACTTTGTAATGTAAAACAGTACTAAATATTAGTTTGCAAACAATGGGACGAAATCTGCATAAGTTGCGTGTGTAGATTCACTTTCTTTATCGGATGCCTACGTAATTTCCTTTTCACGTAGTGAGCAAATTACTGCGTGAGAAAACACGATAAATGAATGGATGAGTTCTGAAGCTTGAAAAGATTCATGTTGCCTGGTGCATCAACCCACGTCAGACGTAGAAAGTAAAAGTCTACCTTGGCCTACATAACCACTAATTCGTATTTTATAACTTTTCGCAGACTACAATGACTTTGGAGCGTTGATGGAGATGTCCAGATTTCTGAAGCATCAAGTGCATCCCCAGGTCTGGTACGCTTCTCTCATGAGGGCCCAACTGGCGGGCATGCCCAACAGCTTGGCCATGCCCAGACCCAGTCCCATCTACCTCTTCCCCTCACGGTTCTTCCCCTCAAGCGTCTTGACCCAGCAGAATCCTCATGGACAGGTTACACATCTTATCTCTTATCTCAACAGTTTAATTATATTAATTGTTCATTAAATTAAATTAATTGGCCACTAAATTAAATTAATTGGTCACTAAATTAAATTAGTTGCCCACTAAAATATACTAATTGTTCACTAAATTACATTAATTTCCCACTAAATTAAATTAATTGCCCACTAAATTAAATTAATTGCCCACTGGATTACATTAATTGCCCACTAGATTACATTAATTGCCCATTAAATTAATTGCCCACTAAATTAAATTAATTGTCCACTAAATTACATTAATCTTTCTATTTGCACTGTTAATGGTCATAAAAGTGTGGCCTTGGTTGATGGTTGGCATTTATTATTGAAATGGTGTAATTTTGTATTGTTGTTTGTGCAGTGTGTGGTGTTGGACGAGCGTGTTGGAAGAGACAACGGAATAAACAACAAATTGTGGTACTTCCGGGAGGATCTGCAGCTGAATGCCCACCACTGGATCTGGCATCTGCTCTACCCCTTCAACAGCACCATCGCTCTCGACAGACGAGGAGAGTTCTTTTACTTCGTCCACCACGAATTGAATGCCAGGTACACACAGGGTTTTTCAGAAGTCACGTCAATTTAACATTTTCAGAATTATTTATCTCTTTACTATTGTTTTCCATTTCTCAAATTTTCACTCGGTGCACAAGTAAGTTAGTTCTACTTATAAAACCGTATTACAATTTGCTAATGACTAATAATCATGCATGTTCCCCATCTTTCAGTTTTTAAGGTTATTTAAAATCCCAGGTCAGTTTGTCGCAATAAAACTCGGGTTTCGTAAAATGGGTGATGTCTTATAATAATTGTACTTGGCTACAGATACTCTGCTGAACGATTGTCGAATCACATGCCTCCTCCAGTCCCGCTTAACTTGCAAGTGAATTCTATAATTGACGAAGGATACAATCCACATTTGGTTGACGGAATCTCCTCCAGACCTTTTGCTCCACGATTCCCACACCAAATCTTAACCGTAGGGCTTTTTTGATTCTAAGTTTTATTCTTAAGGACTTTTCTCAAGATTCTTATTATTAGAGTATTCTTAAGATTTTTTAAATTCAATAGAATATGATTTATAACTTTGTTGACTGAGTTTGAATGTATTTCAGGAATCCCTGAATGCCACTGGATGGGACACTCTGCTCAGACTCATTGCACTCAGAGATCGAGTCGTCGACAGCATCAACACTGGAACTGTCTTCAGAGTAAAATTCCTATTTCTATCTCGTTTGCTATTTGTGCTTTATCATTAATTAGAGGTGTTTTTAATTCTTCAATATTCCCTGTACACCGAATAGAATTAATTTAAGTGATCTAAAATTGCAGGGGGATATTGACATTCCAATTCACACGTACGACAATATTGACCAACTGGCAGAAATATCCGAAGCAGGAATTCGATCAATTAACCCAGCTTTCTACGGAACTTTCGGATATCACAACGAGGGACACGTTCTCATTGCCAGTTTAATTGGAAATGCCCTTCCTGTAAGTATTAATCATTTATTTATTAATTTTTAGAAAATTTGCCATTTATTATTGCAGTTTCCATCTTTTGGGAATATTGACCTCATGGTAGAATTAAAACATGCATTTCTTGCAAACGTAAGGTTTGATGAAATAAATTAAGGCAAATATTAATTCATTTCAAAGTAACTTGAAATATCAGTTTAACTATGTGAGGCAAATGTCCTTTAGTAACCCTCCATAATTTAAAATGCATTATATTATAACTACAATAATAAAGTTTTTCGTAAAATTGAGGATATGCAAAGTATAATAAAGAAATACAAAAATTAGAATACATCAGCTTAAGGTTGTTGTTGTTTTGATGGAGTTCAGAAAGCAGAACAGATTAGAGCGAAATTGATTACTAATTTTTATTATATTTTTGCAGGGAACTATTGGTGTAATGGGTAAGTGGTTAACAATTTTTCATGTAATTACTTTCACAACAATTGTGGTTATTTATGGAAAAATTAATAATTTGTACTTTGTAAAGGTGATCAATCGACGGCAATGCGAGATGTCATATTTTATCGGTGGCATCAGTTGGTTGACACTCTCTTCCAAACCTACAAAGCTACTCATTTGGCACCTTATGCTCTTCACGACGTAAGTCTATTGCAAATATCTCCCCTTTCACTATTACTGTTGAAGTCCGAGAAAAATTGGAATTTTAAATTTAAATTAAAATTTCAAATTAAAATTTCAAATTAGATTAAAATTTAAAGTTTAAAATTAAGAAGAAACTAGAAATTCTTGAGAAGAATTTATACATTAATGAACTATTTAACCTTAAAGAAACTATTCTTTGTTCTGTTGTATATAGAGTTACGAAATAAGTGTCTACTAAGAAATAAGAATAAAATTTTAATAATGTGATTGGGGCATAATTCGAAGATTTGTGATTGAAATAGCTTTACCCGTTTCTTTCTTGCAGGGTGACCATCCATTGGTTTTCAACGGAATCGAAATAACGCATTTACAAGTATTATCTGACGATGACGCAAATCCCAACGTATTGCACACATTCTTCAATAAAAGAACGCTTAATGTGGAAGGGGGTCTCGACTTCAACAGCCAAGCCTATCTAGTAGCACCAAATATCAATGTTTGTGCTAAACACTTGGATCACGAAGAATTCACCTACCAAATCAAAATTGTAAGTTTTTAAACATGTTTTCTTTATTATGAGCAAATAGGGTGACCAGGGATACCAAAATCTGTTTTGCCGTTCCCAATATACATTGTACTAATGATTAAATTACTTTTAAGGACAACAATCGTCAAGAAACTGTAAAGGCTGCCGTTCGAATTTTCTTGGCCCCTCGCTACAAATCCCAAAGCAAGCAAAATCGTTTCAAGATAAACGAACAACGATTGTACTTCTTTTCCTTGGACTCTTTCGTTGCCGTTTGTAAGCTTGCATTTTTAATAAGCCTTTCTGAAATTCAAATTCCATAATTTTTCTAAAGTTTTCTTAAATTTTCTTAAATTTTCTTAGGTTTTCTTAAATTTTTTTAAATTTTCTTAAATTTTCTTAAGCTTTCTTAAATTTTCTTAAATTTTCCTTTAATTTTTCATGATTTCTTAACATTTCTGTTTTCAGTGCAACCCGGAAGTAACATTGTGAACAGAAAATCGATAGACTCGGCCTTAACGGCTCCTTGGCCCTTGTCCGTGGAGGAGTTGCGCCAGGAAATCCAGTCGGGAGTGCCCAAGGGACGAACCTCCTGCGAGTGCGGCTACCCTCACCATCTCCTCCTGCCCAAGGGTACCGAGGAGGGAATGTCCTTCGACTTGTTCGTCATGGTAACCGATGGCGCTGCTGACCAAGTAGTGGACCCCTTCCAGGCGGCCCCCAACCCCCACTTCCCCCAGTGCACCCCAGCCCACATCCACTGCGGAATCCCCGGAAGGAGCTACCCCGATGCCAAACCCATGGGATACCCCTTCGACAGACGACCCTACTCAGTACCCACCCCCAGTCCCCACGAATACCACGTCTCAGGAAAAACTCTCCTTAAGGAAGTTGCCACCATTGAAGATTATGTTTACCACGTGCCAAATATGGCCACCACTGAGGTAACATTTTAGACTCACCCCTATTTTCATTTACCCACCCATAATAAAACTACTCTTTACTATGAAATAACTCATTTGCCACGGAAATGTAAAAAGAAACCATAATTTAAAAAATTATATTTATACGAAAAAATTGTAGAC
Source organism: Yoshiicerus persimilis (assembly GCA_020352615.2). Lineage (NCBI taxonomy): Eukaryota > Metazoa > Arthropoda > Collembola > Entomobryomorpha > Tomoceridae > Yoshiicerus > Yoshiicerus persimilis. The sequence continues at coordinate 1,410,694 of CM036941.2, forward strand.
TCAAAAACTCAAAGTGGCTTCATTTTAATATTTGCCATCATTTTAATTTACAAGCCATTAGTCAAAATGTTCCATAATTCCACAAATAAATTCATGGTGGTAGATGTTAAAATTAAGGTATTTTGAGTTTAAATTATGGCGACTATTTTCATTCTTGTTGTATGTAATTGTGATTATTTATCTATCTACTTGTGACGCAAATAAGTAATTTTATGGAAAAGAGAGTTTTTATTATGGTCCAACAAAGAAATTATAACCAATCTTAACTATATGTATTCTCTTTTGCACACATTTATGGAATTTTACTTTGAATTTGCAGATTATTATTGCTCACAAAAACGTAAAGTATGGACCGCATCGCCGATTTCAGAAAAAGTAGCCGAGTTTTTATTTAGTTAGTTATGTCTTTTGTAAAATATGTTTAAAACCCCTGAAAGTTACCTAAACTATACTCCTATGTGGCTGCGCACCGTTGCTAAATAAATTTATATTATTTTTCGCCATTTGCTGCAAATTGTCTTTTGATTAACATGGTTCTCAATGGCTCGTAACTACATAGCTCCAGTAAATACAAGTATTAGGAGCCTCGTGCATTCCATTTTTGTGTTGTATCCGGACGTGAGGTAATGAAGCAAACCACTCCCTCCCATTTTTCTGTTCTGCTCCATGCTCCACTCGTAAATATCAGTGCCTTCACCAAAGTTGTTGGAATATTTATATTGAGCCAATTAAAACGGTAATAATAATAAATAATAATGACTGCAGTTGCAAATGCATCTAAACGCAGATGATAATTACAAGACACAATTTTATTCACAATGGATGTGTGCTACAATTCTTGTACTGTACACAAAACCACTTGTTGATTGCTGCTTACCATGACCAGAAACGTTTAGAAAAATACAGGTTTGACTCGTGTTTCTATTAAGACTTTTATGAATTCACTTTGCATAACGCCAAAACTTTCTTTCTCCACCACCAAATTTTATCATTTTATGAGAGCCTTATCTTTACCCCACGAAGGCTTTTTTAATTAGCCAAGCCAGCTGTGTGCCATGTTATTGTGTGTGTTCATGTACAAAATACCTAAGTCAAATACATTCCCATCGTTAACTCATAATTTGCAGATTGAAAAGTCACTCTTATTGCCAGCATGTATATGTTGTAGGCTAATTCATAACCTGGTCCCCCAGAACACCAATACTTATTCCATTTTGTATAACTAATATAAGAAAAGTAATTCATTTCTTCTGGCGCATTTTGTACTAGTTTACGGAACATATTCAAACAAAATAGAAAAAAATGCGATGAAACAGTGGAGAATAAAATAAAAGGAAAATAAGGAAGTTCGATTAAAATATTCAATTTGCAACAGAAAATAATAATTTTATTACAGCCCAAAAATTATCAGATTTCCAAATGTGAGTACTGTTATTCTTTCATATCAATTTATCACATCGATATTAGTTTTCAAAAACAATCATCACTCAATACAGAAAATTCGTTTTAACACCAATAACTGGTACTCCGTTTTTCTACAGCTATTGTTTGCTTATTTAAAAATATGGGAAAAACAATAAATATGGGGAATAACAATAAAATATGCCGTAAAACATAAATATGTGAGGAAAACAATTAAAATATATGGAAAACGTAACATTACTTGTGAAAAAGCTGATATTCCTATATTGAATGAGGATTTTTTCGGTAACATAATATTGTTGTGCAATAGTGTTGCCGAAACAGAAAAACAAGTAGCCCAGAATTAGTTTTGATTTTAATGGTAATAACTTTACTCCGGTATAAAAGTAATCCGTTTTCCATTAGAAATGGTAATTTTTTGGTAAGAATAGCTTTTATAAGATTTAATTATGAGTACCCAACAATCGCATTTTTGGAAAAGCAATTTTACTTATAGGAAAACGATTATTTCTGAATTAATATGGTGATTCTTTTAGAGAAATAATATTTTATGATAATTGATTATTCTTGTTGAAAAATACTGATTTTTGTTAATGGAAAACTGTTAATTTTTATGGTTAGATGGATATTTTAATAACGATGGGTAAAAACATTGCGTTTAGGCCTAGGCGTACTTCTACGGTTAGTCCTGCTTTAATATGTAATAGGGAGATGCAATAGGCATGACTAAATGTTTAACATAGAAATACGTAATAATAATATTATAAAGTTAATTAAGCAATAAGACAAGGCCAGAGCTACTGCCTCGCAAATGAACAGTACCCAATGCCTTGATTGCTGCAGTAAGTTAATTGCGAAGTCTGAAGATACGTAGGTAATGCAAGCACTGTGAAATTAATTACAAGTAAATTCATTAGTTGTATTCTAACAATGGTGCATTAGGTACAGATCGATTAAGCGTTCGTCTGGGATTAAGCGAAATGAAGAGTATTATTGTAAATTATATAAATGCTTGCAAATGTGGAATGAGTAATTAATAGGAAATAAAAGAAAGATTGTATATGGCATGTTAACAAGATTGTTGGCCTTCAATGTACCTCTTAAAGCACATGTCCATTGATAAGTAGTCATCCGACCTTTCTCAGACTCTATTATAATACTACGTCCAGAAACAAGGAGTTGGCTATTCTTAGTAATTATTGTTAAACACGAATCGAGATTTTTGTGATTCACGGAATACTGCTCGTTTCGTCTCATTCGCTGACTTAATGACTGAAAAAAGATGTACTACGATTACATACGTAAGCAGTAGGCAATTAACTCACTTATATAATTTTACACAGGAATAGGAAACAGGAAATGCAGCTCCGACCACAGAAAACACAAATTTCTCGCAAATCCTTTTTCCTCGGTCACCGAAGGAGTTAAATTAATTTTTTCCTGTCGTCACGGATGAATAATCACCCCACCTTGACATTCACCCATATTTTACGCTTCTCTGCAAAAATGTGTGTCCCAACTCAATTGAACATTCTGCACAAATGAGAAATGCACGTGTTGCACGAAAGCCTACGTCAACACTATTGTATTATGTTTCGTTTCGTGAAAATAGGTTGGTCATTGCTAACCCAAAGGCCAAATGGTTGAAAAACGTACTCGGAACGTAAAAATGAGGAGAAGGAGAGGCGTGGCAAGAAAGCAAAGCGGAACGGGATGTTAATTGGAAAGGGAACAGATACATTAGTCAACAATAGAAACTTTCCCTTGAACACAACCTATCCCTCGGCTGAAACACTGTGGCACTTTCAGATGGAATGAAGAGTGCATTAGCAGAACAAGGAAATTGGTGTTCTCCAGTCACGGTCGAAATTCCTAATTCCCTGATTACGGGCAGGTACCTCTGCCAATGCCATGCAGGAAGAAATGAGAAACCAAGAAATGCAATTAAGAATAATCCCACTCTTAAAAATGCCCATTTTTCAGGATTTGCACCTTGAATTTGTAATTACGTCTGAATTTTGTTGTAAAATCCCGGAGCTAAAATTTATAAAAGTAAATCCTACGAAAGACTAGAAGCATGAATAGACACAAGGAGTAAAGTTATGTAATATAGAATTTTTATAAACTAGTTAATGAATGTAATTATCCTCGTTTATATAACTTATGTGAAAAACTGTTATGTTCACCAGATGTACTTTAAGAAATCAGTGTCTTAAACGACAGAACATAATTCTATATCTTAATGTTGTACATATTATGGAATGTAATCTTCTTTTACGAACAAAGCATTGTGAAATCATGGCTGTGTGACCAAATGACGATAGAAACACCACCACCAAGAAAACTTGGACTTTTGAAGATGGGGATGCAGCCTTATCTCTCTAGTACCAAGGAGGGCAGACTGTTTCTTAAGAAGTGTCCTTTGTACTTGAAAAGCGTAGTTCTCATGCAGTGATAACTGTACATGATTTAACTACCTACGTACAACCAGGAATTCTAAAAATATTTCAGTTTATGCTAGATGTATAGGTACCTTCAAATATTCCTTGTGGCTAATGCATTTGAACGATTAGTCCAACTCACGAGGTCCTATTGTTCTTCAAAAGATACTATGCTAGATAAACTCAATCAAATGATACTAATTTCAGAACATTTGAAGAAGTACCTATGTACATCGTAGATGTACACAAAATATACCAATTAATAACTTGGCTGGGCTTAGTCATATATGGGTCCTAGAACAACCTTAGAGTGCAGAACGAATCACTGCAAAATATTGCTAATTCTTAGTCTTTTTAGTAGTTGAAATAGGAAAAATTGAGTTTATGGAAAAATGAAAATTTATGGAAAAATGAAAATTTTAGTTTTAAATTATTAATATAATTAAATAATAATAATTAAATATTACTATAATTAATTATTAATAAATTAATTTGGTTAATTTTAGTTTAAATTATTTTAGTTTTCATTTCCAGAAATGTAATTTTCATTTCCGGAAAAATGACTTCTTTTCTTGGAAAATGCCAACTCTTTTTTATCGAAAAGTGAGACAATTTTTTTGTAAGGATAATTCACTTTGTTTTAATGATTTGTTAAATGTAAGTCCATTTTCATTTGTAGAATAATGGCAATTTTCATTTGCAATATTTTTTAAATTGTGATTTCCGGGAAATTGATTATTTTGGTAAACTAGAACATGTTGGGTAATAACTGTTTAAAATATACAAACCATTTTGATTTGTGCATTTGGTTTTAAAATTAAGGTTTGGTTAACCTAACCTGACTACAATTTATGGTTCTTTGTATATTTAGTAGGAAAATGATTTTTTGGTAAAGTGAGCCTATATTTTAGGGAAACTGAGTTTTCATTGTGGAGCAAAGTTTCAAATTCAAATCCCTTAATAACAACAATTGAAGACTTGATGAAATGAAAAGAGTTTCCTGATTATTCGATGAAACGTAGTATTTCTAGGAATAGTAGTTGTTTAATTACAAATATTTATTGCCGATATTTCTTATATGTGGATATCTTTTAAAGGAAGAATGTGTTAACGGAATAAAAGAAAGACTCGTTTCGAACTCTATAAATTGCGCCTAAAATATTGACTATGACAGAATTGTATAACAGGAGTTATATTGTTATGTACGTCCTTATGTTGTAATATTATCAGTATTTATGTATGTATTCTTACAAGTGTGCACAATCGCTTGTAACGTTACACTATAAGAACTCTCATCGACCAATAGCCAAATAATTAATGAATGTATTAACGAGTAGGCTAAGGTTAGGAGTAGTGAGGATACCTAGCTACCTAGTTGCGAAGGAGCAAGGAAGGTAGGCATTATAATTGTCTTTTTATACACTCTTATCGCTCAGATACGGCTCAGTGTCACTTTAAGGTTACTCCACACTCTCTATGCACTTATGTAAGTCTGCACTGGGCGAACCTTAAAAATCTCTCTGTAGGATATCCATGTCTAAGAATCCTGAGACTAGTCTTGATCTTGTCTCCGTTTCAGAAATGATAGCACTCATATGCATATCAACTTATTAGCATAACTAATCACTCAGCTAGTTCCATTTTGGCAACAGTCACGAAAACAACTCTCCCATCCGAAAACTGAAGAAGAACGTTGCAGGAAATATCTTTCAATCAACACTGGTCTTAACACCTCTATAGACTCTCATAGTTGCCTTCTTCTACAACGAAGATTGCACTTTCATGTAAGTTGTTATTCTTCTTCTTAATATTTCTCGCTAAAATTCAACCAAGCAAACTCGTTTGCAGGCTCCAACGGTTTTATTCGGTAGAATAACTCACCCAAAACAATTCTTACGCATTTTGGATATACGAAAACTGTAGAATCTTAGATCTCTAGAGCAGAAAGGGAATTTTCTTAGATTGCAGCATTAAATTCCAAGATAAGATCTTTAGCGATGCAACTACAACAGCTTTCTTGTGCATTTTGTGATAATGACCTAAATTTAAAGAAATATTATTTCATCCTAAATTCATAACCTTGCCAAAAATAAATATTACGGCAGTGCTCACGTTCACTAAGCAATGTAGAAGTCGTTGCATGATTAAGATTGTGCAGTTGATGCGTTTACAGTTATGGCTTTCAGTTGACTAGTTTAAAAACATCAACGATATCAACTGATTGGCAAAATAATTTTTTTCATCGGGAAAAATTTTTCCCATAAGACTGGACAATACTGGAATTCAATTTATTGAAATGTTGATTGATGCAAATAATACACGCCTGCAATTCTCATGTCTATATATTACATGCTAAAATATTTGTTGTGGAAAAGACAGTAAATTCATAATTCATTTCAAGATTTAATACCATTTTAGAAAAGCCTTTTTTCTGATTAAAATATTACACTGTTTTAAACATGTTTGTCAATTTTTAGTTAGCGTACGTTAAAAAATAACTTAAAACGGACTCCTTTTCATTTTGGAAGGTCTTCACAATTCAGAATTGAAATTAAAAAGGCATGCATTTAGCTCCCAATAATAAAAATGTTTTTTCCATAAATAAAAATAGTTACTTTACGCAGATAACATTTTATCGTAATGATATTATTTTGCCCCAACAATCGTCAGTAATGATAAGAATTTCCATTTTTATACATGTAATATTGTCGTGCATAAATATTTACACTTGATTACACTTTTTTACATACCCCGAATTTACTTCCTTGATATGTAATGTAATAAATAAATGTACAATTATATTGCAATAGTATATAGGACAAATATTATTTCTGTCAAAATAATGCTGTTGTAATGAATTGACTACACTTATAGAAAATAACGATTTTCGTTTGGTGTAAGCTGATGATTTTTGGGGTTCAAAAAAGCTATCGGCAATTATAATTAAATAATTACTAATAAAATCCCTCAACTAATTCGTAGAATTAATTTTGTAGTAAATCTCAAGAGTAATTAGAAGACACGATATTCTCCAAAATACGATGTATTTTTATATTGTGGGATTATTCCGAATTGTCTCAAATGTTTTGTTTCCGTATTCTGGTCATTTTAAATTCATAAGAATCGTAATATTTTTAACGCAATGAGAATGGAAGATCTTCTTAATTTTTTTGAATGTTTATATAAATGGCAAAACTGAGCTTTAACGGTTAGAAACATTATAAATGCATTGGGAGAGAATAGTTTTAGAAATTCTTATTGGGGACTAATACTGTGATTTGCGTTTTTAAATTCTTAGTGATTCTAGTCAAAAATGTCAGCGAAAACGGCGAGCATGGAAACAAAGACGGACTCGGAAAACCCAGCTTGGATGCCAAAAAGAAGGCGAGCCGTCTTGGCTGCATTTTCTGGTAACCTTTTGTGTATTTCGTTTACTTTTCATATTCAGATAAGGATGAAAGAGTATTTAAGTGAGTACAGAGCGTTTCAGCTAAAAGTATCCATAGGATACTAACAATAAAAAGGAAGTACCTACGTATTTATAGTGCCCGTATTTGGCTTGACGCGGTGAATGAAAAGCAATATGTATACATACATAATACTGGATGTCCTATGGATACTTTTAGCTGAAACGCTCTGTAGTCATAATCACTTAATATAAAGCATTACTAATTCTACCTTGGTAATTGTCAAGTAGGGTAAGTAATAGTAATACTGTAGAAATTGTTAAAAATAAAATGCCATATTAGTATCATTAATGTTAGGTGTCGAGGTACTCGAGTAGCCTCAGAACAACGGCCTGCGTGTGAATTAGAGTTGGACAATTCCTTTGTTTAGCATAATAGAGCAATATGCAAACTTGCAACGTGAATTAATTGCATGGGAAAAAGATGAGCAAATAGGTGATTCAGAATAGAGCATTGATGATTCAGAAAACGTTGGCAATGTGTATCGTAGTTTAAGATCATGTAAAACGGAAACCTTGACATTGGTAGAAAATAGCTTTCTTAGGTACCTTTCCGCTTGAAAGAGATGAGTAATTTCTAGTGGACCCAGGGCCATCCCAATCATCAAATAGTCGTCATCACCCTTTGTTAAACTTTGGCACTGTGGCCCCCAAATTCTTTTATAGTTTTGGAATTCGTAGAATTAGTAGTAGAAATTCTTGGTTTCATTCTTAAGGCCACTTTTACAATGAGAAATAAAATATTTTACTTGTTTTAAATGATTCACAATTTTCCAAGTAATGGTCTACGTGTTTGTATGTAGCTGCATCAGGGGCCTTTGGTCTGGGGACTGTGTTGGCTTGGAGTGCCCCCGCCATTCCTCAAATCAAAACAGAAAAACTATTTGGAGAGATTACTGTGGCTGAATCTTCTTTGATTGCTTCCTTAGCCTTGGTGAGCAAAATAGGCCAAATAATTTCCAATCGTCATTTCTCCATTACAACCTTTAAATATTGGTTCTGTAAATATCAGTTGGGATCCCTGCTTTCTGCTCCAGCAGCTGGATTCAGCATCAGCACATGGGGGAGGAAAAACACGATGGTGACAGTCGCCTTGCCCTTCATTGCAGGCTGGGCCATGATAGCCTGGGCCAACACCCTCCCCATGCTCTATTTCGGAAGATTTGTTACAGGTACTCTCTTTTCTCACGCATGCCTATTAAATTCCAACAGTCATTTACTAAATAAGTTTGTAAAAAACTGGATTAACTTTATACCTTCGTAGTTATACAGCGTTGGCCGTAAATCACGCACCACAGGGAAATATCATTAAGGAAACATTACATGTATTTTCCTACGTTGCGTGGCTTGTATCCAGAACCCTATGTTATTTTCCTATGGTGCGCGACTTGTGGCCGACGCTGTAGTTAGTAAAGGATTAAATTTAAAGTCGGGACACAAATGAGTGAAACCAGAGACAGGAAACTTTTCTGTGGACTGGATGAAAAGCGGACTGAATGAACCGTACCAAATGAAATTAGGTACGGTTCTCTGGCGACAGAGAAGTTGCTAAATGAAATGGGGGACTACTATATTAATAATGAATTAATACGGGTACGGATTTTCTATTGCATATGCACGGGACGTCCCCTTTTCCTCTATTGAAATAGGAAAATTTTGGAACACATTATATATATCTGTAGCTGTGGTCAAGCTCGGAATAGTATCAGAAAATGTTTTAAATGGTCTAGTGTTAAACTGCAAATCTGGAAAATTAAATATCACTCGTCTCTTTCTCAATGTCAATGTACATGTCCATATTTCTTAAAATGTTTTATCTGTAAGCATACAATTGGAGTGGCAGCAATGAAAGGTGACTACGAAATTCCACTGCGGGCCAAAACTATTCCTGTAGGTCAGAAGAGGAAAAGGGGACGTCCAAAGAAAACAAAGAAAAGTCTTTCGATACAGTAATATTAATGCCCTTATCATATGCCCTGATACGTCCACCGTATATTTAATTCTTTCCTTACACTACTTTCGACTAATTCATTCTGACTAATTCTTTGTATTTCTTATCCATACCATGCAAATTATAAAGATAATTATTAATTATACCTTTATACCTATTACTACACTACTTGACATTTACAGAGAAATTCTTTGTAATATAATTTGTATTCCTAAGTGTATTAACCTTAACAATGGACTCATTAAAAAGATATTTTCCATTGCTATTCTGAGCTTGAACACCTGCCTTATCATATGCACCTAACACCCTCATACATTCTAGCAAGGCCAACTAGATCACGTGGACGCGTGTGTGTGTGTAGGAAGGCCCGCTCTATCCGCTCAAATGGTGAGGCCAAAATGAGTCTAATTCTGGCGCTAGGTGTGACAGTAGAGCGGACAACCTTTGTTTACCATTGTGAGAAATAAGTTACAAAACTTATTTTCATTTCTATTTTATTACCAAAATAGTGCTCCGTCTATCATGACTAAGGTGACCCTATGTGACGGCCGAACCGGAAGTACTACAAAATCTGTTAACACCATTTGAAATCAAATTATCTCTGCGGGTTCGCTTACACCAGCCGTTCTCCTGAAAAGAGTGAGATTCTTCTTTATATTTCCAGGTGGAATTATTCATTTTTGTTCAAAATTTAAATGCTAATATTTAAATATTTATGTAATAAGATTGTTATTCTGTCACTTGAAACTAATCATCAGTAACCCGTTTGAGTGTCCCTGCTCTCCTAACACCATCAAGACACCAGGAAAAGACCGTAAAAGTGATTCAAAAAATTCTGTCCCTTTTCATCTCACGAATGCACTTTCAAAGTCAGCGACGTAATGTTGTGACCTTCGAGAGTCAGTCTTAAACAACGGGACTTAATAGTCGTCGATCAATACTAAACTTTTAAGGATGAAAGGACTTGTTTTGAACCTTTACAGTATTCCTGTACTGACGGTTAGAGAGCTGGCCTCCCGCATGACAACGCTTGGGGAATTTTGGGGGTCGTCACAGGGCCATGGGCCAACTCTTTTCAGTCGATCTTTTTTGTAATATGTAGCCAAGATGTATGTGGATAGCGTGTGCTAGGTCTGCACACTGCTTTTGCATTTCTTCTGGGTAAAAATTGCAGTTGAATTGACAAAATTGCTCATTTATAAGCATTTATGGAATTAAACAATTTTTTTCACTAAGAAGGAATGCAAAAGCAATGTGAACAGTGGACACCTAGCGCACGCCATCCACATACATTTTGGCTACACATTACAAAAAAGATCGAGTAAAAAGAGTTGACCCATGACCCTGTGAAAATGGCCCAGTGATAGAGATTTAACCCCCAAAATTCCCCATGTTTTAGCATATGTACCAAGCGTTGTCATGCGGGACCTGCGGGAGGAACTTCGAAACTCCTCAACAATACCCCGGAAATTCCTAACAAATTGTAACAACTGCTTGACGATCGGACTATCTTATTTGGTGTTAATGGATTTGTAAAAAAAGCTTCAACCTCTTAAGGACTACACTAAATTACAGATGTAAAAAAAATACTAGGATGGCCGCATTTATATCTGTACTACAAACTTTAAGAGGATTTTAGCGATACTACTTCACGTTTGAGATTAAAAAAATATGTGAGTGTTTTCGATAAAATTCCACAATCTTACACAAATTATTTTTTATAGCAATCCAGGGGTAGAGTATCGCTAAAATCCTCTTGCAGTTTGTAGTACAGATAATATAAGCGGTCATCCTAGTGTTCTTTACATCTGTAAGTATAATCTTTAAGTGATTGAAGCTTTTTAGGCAAATCCATTTTAACACCGAATATGATAGTCCGGTCTTCAAACAGTTGTTACAAGTTGTTAGGAATATCCGGCCCTTATGTGACAGAATAACAATCGTATTTCTGAAATATTGGCATAAAAATTTTGAACAAAAATGAATTCCGCCTTGAAATAAAGAAGAATCTCACTCTTTTCAAGACAATGGCTAGTGTAATAGAATCCGAAGAGATAAGTTGATGAAAATTGGGATTTCAATGTAAATCTTTGCCCTATTTCAATGGGAAATCTTTTTGAAAAATCATTTTTAAATGAAATGTAGCTAAAAATGTATTTATAATTTATACACTATGTACTACTATTAAGTAAGGTAAGCAAAAACCATGTCCCCTCTGGTTGCGCCTCTGCCAGATTTTAGTGTAACTAAAAAGGCCTCAGGTAAACACAGAGTTTGGAAATATATGGCCCGGCCTTCCTACACACACACACGCTACCACGTGATCTAGTTGGCCTTGATTCTAGTTACAAGCATACAACAGTCTTTCCATGTGCCATAGAAAATGCGTACCCGTATTAACTCGCATTAATGTAGTAGTACCCAATTTCATTTAGTAACTTCTCTGTAGCCGGAAAACAGTTCGCTTTTCATCCAGTCCACAGAAAAGTTTCCTGTTTCTGGTTTCACTCATTTGTGTCCCGACTTTAAATTGCGTCCGTTAGTAAATCTTTGAGGATGGGCATTAATAAATAAATTATTGCTTAAACAGGTTTTTGTGGAGGTGCTACAACAGTTGCGGTCCCTGCTTACATTAGTGAAATCGCAGAAGACAAAATTAGAGGCACCCTGGGGACCTTCATGATTCTGATGCTCGTCGCTGGAGTCCTTTTCACGTAAATCACCGTAAATAAAAATCGAAATAATTGTGTGGAAATGTTCATTTGCGATCTTTGACTCTCGCAGATTTATTTTGGGGACGTACCTGTCCCTGTTCTGGCTGTCGATAGCGTGTGGCTGTGTCCCCGTCGTGTTCTTCATCAGCATGAGTTTCATGCCCGAGTCTCCCCGCTTCCTCTTGGTCAAGGGACGCAGTGAAAGAGCAGCTAATGCCCTCGGCTGGCTCAGGGGGGCTTTGAAAAGAGAGAACATAGAAAACGAACTTTCTAATGTAAGTCACCCCTCCCCCAACACAATTATTTACATAATTTTTCATCCTCACCTCACTGTGTGAAATAAGATGAAGAAATTTAATTACTTTAATAATCTGTAATTAAAGAATATCACTAAGGATAAGCCAAATATATGTCCTATGGATACTTTTAATTGAAACGCTCTGTAGATACAATTAAATTTTAAAATGTGTGAAACTTGACTGTTTGTGTTGAAAAGATAAAAGGTTCGATCGATGAGTCGAACACTCATTCTTCCAATTGGAGAGACTTACTGCAGACGAGTATTCTGAAGCCGACTGCAGTGTGCGCTGGACTCATATTTTTCCAGCAGTGCTCGGGAGTCAACGGCGTGTCCTTCTTTGCAGTGGACGTCTTCCGGTCTGCGGGAACCGACCTGGACGCAAACATTGCCTCTATCATCATTGGAGCCTGTCAGTTCGGGACTGTGCTTGTGGCACCCATCATTCTCGTGGACCGACTGGGACGCAAGATTCTGCTGGTGGCGTCGGAACTCATCATGGTCGTCAGTCTCATCGCCCTCGGCCTCTACTTCTACATCAAGGAGCAAAACGGAGACGTCGCCCCCGAAAACCTCTCCTGGCTCCCTCTTGCCTCCCTTATCCTCTACATTGTCGGATATAACATCGGTAAGTCCCTCTCTTCTGACTCTCTAATTCCGGTGGTACTCTGCAAAATGACGTATCTGAAATTCTTATTTTCAGAAATGCATTAAAATTGCAAATTGTGAGCAGAAAAAAGGAAAATTTGAATTTTGCAAAAAATAATATTTGAGATTACGTCGTTTTACGGAGAGAGTCTCAAGTTTTCGTGGTAGCACAAAGGCATTATAATTGTTGCTTATTTGCGCAGGCATGGGTCCTTTACCCTGGTTGGTCATGTGCGAATGTGTTCCTAATCACGTTAAGGGTAAGCCACGTTTTTTCCCCAAATAATTTACATGTTTCAGAAAAACATCGATAGATGGCGGTAAGGTCCGGCAATTGTGCTCTTAGCAATCAGAAATTCTTCTTGCGTCTTCAAGATTCACAAATTCGTAGACACCGATGAAACTGTTCAATTTATCGAATATCAAAAATGGTATCATCGGCGTGAAAACGTCTGGCTTCTAGATTCGGATATTTCATCTGATTATAGTACCTATATAGACAAATATGTGATGCAATTAAATTGGCAGATGACTAATTAATGGTTTCTTTTGTTCAATATTTGGTGTTTAGGTCTGGCCTCTTCAACAGTGTCTTTCATTTATTGGATTTTGTCCTTTCTGTCCGCTCAGACGTTTCAAGACTTGGCCAAAGTGCTCGGGTGGTCTGGACTGTATTGGATGTCCTCCGGAATCTGCGTCATCGGAGCCGCTTTCATTTGCTTTTATTTGCCAGAAACGAAAGGAAAAAGTTCGGAAGAGATTCAGAAACTATTTTTGTCAAAGAAGGCGGCCAGACAGCTGGAGGGAACAGAAAATAATTCTAAAGGCATTGACAACGTCGTGTTCCAACTTTAGCTGTGACTCTCTTATTATCCCACGATTCCTATTTTGTGTTATTACTAAATGTAAAATATTGACTAATTAAGTTACCTACCTATGGGTCTACCGAAAACTCCAGTGGAGTGCACTTCGGAAACCTTATTTCCAGTGATCTGATTTAAATTAGTAAACTATATAGACACTTTAGGAAGTTTTTAACAAGTTGCTCCAGTATTTTTATATCCAGGCATATTCATTAGGCTAATTCCACATTCTATGTGCATGTGTGTTCGTTTAATCAACAAAATATAAATTTTAAATCCTTACGGTTAATTATGCCTAATTAAAAGAATATTTCAATTATTTTTATGATAATGAATGTTTTAGCATTTATATTCTGGCTTTTTAGAAAAGCTCTTTCAAAATTGTTTACTTCCGTTGCATTTAATTATAGTGATAATCAGCTATTATGTGATGTGTGATATGTAAATATATATCAATGTGATAAAATTCAAATATGGGTAACACTGTACAGTGAGGGTAAAGTAAACTGTAAATAGAATAGGGAAACATTTAGAATGTAGTGTAGGCAATAGTACTTGTATATAACTAAAGTCTTGAAATTCTGCTGTACTCCTAATTACCAAATAATTGATTTTGTCTCATCTGTTCGTTGATTTTTCATTCATTGTTATCTATTACACTTTTTGTTCACTTGAGAATCATGCATTTATCTTTTAGTGTTATTTTATATTTTGAACCCAGCTAATGTATTTATACCTCTCTTGTTAAAATTTATCATTCATTGTTGTAAAAATGTAAACGATGGCAGAACCAGATTAATCCTCTCATCGTCGCTATATAATTATAATAAAATACAAACAATTCGAATTTTTGCTTTCATAATGTCTTCATTATTGAACATAATGTATCATTGCAGAAATGAAGTTAAGCAGCTCTGGAGAATAAAGAAGAAAAAGAAGAACAGTTGGTGAAACAGAAAAAATTGACCGTATTCTGCATGAGTGTTCGATATATTCTTGCAAAATAGAAAAACTACTGTATTTGACCCTGTATGCAGAAATGCATAATTAAAATTCGTAGTCAGTCGCTTCCCACTACTTTTTACAATACCAAAAGAAATGTGCCGCTTCATTACACTGTTTTTTAAGGCATTGTTGCTCTAAATGTTCAGCTCACCGCTCATAGCATACATACACTGTTATTATTGTTGCTAGGAAAAGCTCCTTTATGAAAATGTGTTATTATATATCTGTTTGTCGGGCGGTTTAAAGATACTGTTTGAAATAATTTGCAAAGATTTATTCAATCTGCAGTAATTTTGACATCCTGTTTTTTTATACGCCAAAGGATTTCAGAAACATTGAATATCCATGGCATTCTGAATTTCTAAAGCAATGTTTTAAAGTAAAGCATTTCTACTTCCGCTAATTATTCCGGACAAATTCTGGCTGAAAACAGTGTATCAAGTGGCAGAAGCTGCTTTATGGAATTGCTCTGTCTGTTTTGTGAGTGAGTGCACATACATACAAAATAAATGAGAAACTGTACTGAAATAATTTTTTCAAGTTGTAAAACGATATCTTAGAAGCAAACAAAGATTAAATTCTAAATTCGTTGCACTTGATAAAACAACTTTGTATTTATTACTTACGACGGCATTTAGGGTACATAATTTTAAAATGTATGAATTCCGCTACTTTACTACAAACGTATCTACATTGTGAATGTAATGTAATGTTATTATTCTGCGGCATGTAAGTGGTTGAAATTAAAACCTTTTGTGCATCAGGTAATCTACATGTGTTGTGTGAAATGTGAACCTGCTCCAGAATTGGCGTGCACAAAAATAGCGTTTTCCTTGACCACACCTCACCACAGAATTAGTATTGCGATAGAAAACTAAAATGTCTTTTATATGGAACAGTAATAGTCATTGGCATTCCCGGATATGATGAGTAAACTTGTTTGGAAGGAGCATTAGCAAGCTTATGTAAGATTGCAGAGGTACAAGTATAATATGTGAGAATGGGAGCAGAATTGTTTATCAGCATTCTGCGGAAGTGGCCACTTTGCGTCAAATTGTTCGTTGTAGTATGCGTAATGAATAGAGGTAGTCGTCATATCATAGGCGATCGCTTTCTTGACGTCAAATGTGGATCTACAACAACCACAATGGAATAAAAACTCACTTTTACTACTACGGTGCAGAGAGCAGATGAATTGGCATAGTGCCCGAGGCTACTTTTTGCGCTCTTCGTTCTGCTCTACAACAACAGTGGGATTATGAGATGATTGCACCCTCACTATAATTCTCACTTGCACTCTCGTTCTCCGACTCTGCCGTCCTGACCTATTCCTCACTCCGCAAATATAACACCAACTTGTAGTCGAAGCTTCGCTGAATTTAAGAAACTTTGTTATCTTCCACTAAATGAAAAAAACTTGTCACGCTAATAATTTATTGCAAAGTAGGAGTTTTGATGGGTGGAAGATCGGGCTAGAGTCGCTATAGCGTAGAAATGAAGAGATTTGGTCTTGTTTGAAAGGTGCGTGTCGATAGACAACTTTTAGGACGCACCTGTAGAAGGAAGTTTTCTGAAAAACTGCCATGCATTGCTACACTACGTTTTTGTTGGTCAGTGCAATTAAATGAGAATCAAGAGAGGCTGCTTGTAGTGCACACTCCAGCATTATGGCAACTTTCAACCGGGTTCTCTTCGGACTCTTCGTCGCTGCAAGTATTTCCGTCCGGGATACCGGGGCCCAGTTCGACTCTCAGTTCAACCAAAATCTCCAGTTCAACCAAAATCCCCAGTTCAACCAAAATACCCAGGTCAACCAAAATCTCCAGTTAAATCAAAATCCCCAGTTCACCCAAAATTCCCAGTTCAACCAAAATTCCCAGTTCAACCAAATTTCTCAGTTGACCCAAAATCCCCAGTTCACCCAAACTCCCCAGTTCACCCAAACTCCCCAGTTCACCCAAAATCCCCAGTTCACTCAAAATTCCCAGTTCGCTCACAATTCCCAGTTCACCCAAAATTCCCAGTTCGCCCAAACTTCCCAATTCGCCCAAAATCCCCAGTTCACTTCCCCTTCCAACCTGAACTCGCAGTTCAACGGGAATTCTCGGTTTAACAGCAATTCTCAGTTCAACAGGAGATCCTTGCCTCAGAGATTTTTCGATTTGTTCATCTCCTCACCGTACACGACCCCAGGGCAGGCCCCGATACCCCCTGCTTTCCAAAGGTACAATTTGTCAGCCATTTCTGAGAGTTGTCCGAAGAACTCCTTTTTCGGTGGCTACAATCCAGGCCACAGAACTGCCGTGGGAACTCTTGCACAATTGTATGCCGGTAGGTCCAACTCTCCTTCTTCTCACATTCTCACTACACAATCTCTTCGTCTTCCGCCTCTATTTATGTACCACCTGCAATCACAACTAAAGCAGATTACAATATCTTAGAGAGGAACCAGTTCCCAAATGAACACAACTGCATCGCTCTTTAGCGCAGAACAAAGCCAATGTGCATAGGCCGACAATTTGCTTGCATTTTATTTTAAGACTGCAGTTCTTATGCAGAGCTGTCATGCTCTTTTCTTATGGGAATCTACATTAAGTGTTGCATAACACGATTAATTGAGTAGTGCTACAAGTAGGATTCGCTGTCATTGGGGCAAAAGGGACCAATTAGTGTTTGAAACACAATATTTCACAAAGTGTGTGTCATAATGTAGAAGTAAGTTTATTTGAAGGAAATTAAGTGTATGTAGGAACATTGTGCATTAGTTTAGTAGTACTAGTAATATACGAGTTTAATGTAGTTTAAGCTCCAATTCTCCCTTTTAATATTAGGAAGATCAAAGAAAACTAAAATTAGTTACACGAAGGACCACTTATGCAATTGTGTTAATATTTACTGAAAATTTACTCTTATTGAACTTTTCTGTCGTCATTTTAAATCAAAGTGGAAGAAATGTTCAAGAAATGTCTAAGAATTGAAAGGAGACTGTTTTTCCTTTACAGATCAACCAGATTTCAACAGTTTGCTAAGTCTCTCTGAGTTCTTCAAACAGAGTCCGGATGTTCACCCGAAAGTCTGGTATACATCCTTCTTGAGGGCCCTTGGTCAGAGGGCACCGAACAGTTTGGATTTGGATCGACCCAGTGGCATTGAACTCTTCCCCACAGCATTTTTTCCAGCCGCTCTCCTAAGGCAAAATACTTCTGCTCAGGTACACCCGCTTTTAAACTTAAGTTTTCCGCCTTTTTGCTAACACTGAAACCATAAACTCCCGAGTAAAGTATTATCACCTGTGAGTATTGAATTGTGCACTAACTGTGGAACTGGTTTCAGGAATGCGTGTTTTTGGACGAACGGTTTGGTGCAGACAATGGAATCGAGAACCGTCTTTGGTACTTCCGGGAGGATCTGCAGTTGAACGAGCACCACTGGATCTGGCATCTCCTCTACCCGGTCAACAGCACCGAAGGAATCGACAGACGCGGAGAATTCTTTTACTTCTTTCATCATGAGTTGACATCTAGGTACGCTAACCCAAGGTTTTCCTAAATACCAATTCCCAGGCCAAAAAATTGGACCTCTTGGAAATATTGGAAAAGTTCCTATGTCAAGGTGGGAATATATGTATAATGCAGAACTAATATTAAGTGAGGGTGTCGAATTGTGAAGGTACAATGCGGAGCGTCTTTCGAACGACCTGCAGGAAACTGTTCCACTGGAGATGCAGAGGGACACAGTTCTCGAAGAGGGCTACAAACCCCACTTGTCCGACGGAATCTCTTCTTTGCAGTGGGCAGAAAGACAACCCTTCAGAAGATTGTCGGTGAGTCACAACTCTTTTCTAGCTAGGGAAATATCGTGTAAACCAAAGTAGTTGTAACAACGGTTGGCTCTTATAAGGTACTCTCGTCAGAGATTATTTGAAATAAAATTTCAGTTTCAATTCTGGCGAGATACTGGTTCAACAGGGTGTACATCGCTGTTTGGAACATCTTTAAGAACAAAATGTTGATGTGCCCCTAAAAGAAAAAAAATAATTATATTTTAAATAATCAAGAACGGGGCTACCTTTTAGTGTAATCCATGCATCGACAAATCTGAAAAGTGAGCCTTGAACTGATTTTTACTTTACTGAAGTATTAATATGTTGATATTTCACAGGAAGTTTTGAACTCTACACTACAGCAGGAGTTGTTGAACTACACGATTACCAGAGACCGTGTCCTTGAGTCCATTCGAAGAGGAGTCATCCTTAAGGTAGACAAATAACAATCAGTTGCGAATCTTGACTAGGGCTTTTGTATCAAAGTAATTTTGCGATTGCAGGACAACCGAGTGCTTCGAATCGATGAATACGACCACATCGATGCTCTGGGGGAACTGACTGAGGCTTCCAACCACTCCGTCAATCCCACTCACTACGGCATGGACGGATACCACAACCAGGCTCATTGGATCATCGCTAATGTCGACGCTGGACCGGTATCTCCACTTTTCAATTTCATTCAATCACCATATCATACTGTATGCAAATGTGCTTAAAATATGTTAATACTTTGTGTTTTTAATTTACAGGGCACAGAAGGAGTCATAGGTATGTATTCTAACTACAGCGGTGGCCACAAGTCACGCACCATAGGGAAATAACGTTAGATACGATATTTGAAAATGCCTCTTAAACAGTTTGAGAGGAATTTTCAAACATATATTACATGCATTTCCCTTTGGTGCGTGACTTGTGACCACCGCTGTAGTTACTTTAATTGTCACTTCAGAGGTAAATGGTATTACTCAGTTATTTAATATTTGAAGGGGACGAGTCTACAGCTATGCGAGACATCATTTTCTATCGTTGGCACAAATACGTGGATCAGATATTTCAGTCTTACAAGGAAACTCATCTGGTGCCCTATGCACCCTTCGAGGTACCACTAACCACTACTCTCTGATTTCTTTTCTTTTCAGAATGACCTTGTAATCGGATGCTTTTGATTGCAGGGGGAGTATCCTTTGGTGTTCAGGGGCGTGAAAGTGGCCAGTGTGAAGGTCGTCCCTGAAGGAACTCAAAAAACAACCGAGAATTTCTTGCAAACTTTCTGGAACATGCGCAGATTTAATCTTGACGGAGGTCTCGACTTCAACAATGCAAACACCAGCAGGCGAATCAATGTCAACATTTGCAGCAAACATTTGGACCACCAGGAGTTCCAGTACCAATTACAAATTGTAAGAATTATTCACTGCCATTTTCTAGTTTTTTAAGCGAAAGAATTTTCAGATATATTTTTTGCATCCTTCAGTGTTATATAAGGTTTTGTAATAGTTTTGTTGACGTTCAGGAAAATTCGTTCCAAGTGCCTGTTTTATCAACTGTAAGAATTTTCTTGGCTCCAAGATTCAAATCTCAGAGGCAAAACATCCGATACACGATGGCAGAACAAAGAGTTATGTTTTTCTCCATGGATTCGTTCCAAACAGTTTGTAAGTCAGTTTGTACAATTTTTTGTCTTTTTTCCGAAAAGAAAAGTAAGAATGAGTTGACTGTACTATTTAGTGCAACCAGGAAGCAATTCTCTGGTGCGCAGATCTCTTGATTCTACTTTGACTGCGCAATGGCCCAAGTCCTTCGACGAGTTGAAGGAAGAACTTGCGACGGGGGTGAAGCGGAGGATCGTTTGCAACTGTGGGTACCCCCACCACTTGCTCCTCCCCAAAGGCTCTCCCCGGGGAATGATCTTTGATTTGTTTGTCATGGTAACCAACGGGAGGGAAGACCAGGTGCAGGACAAGGCCCCCTCTCAGGGTCTTTCGCAGGAGCAGTATGTCAACGACAACGAGAAATGCCAACCTTCCCATATCCACTGCGGAGTGTACGGAAAGAGGTACCCCGACTCCAAACCCATGGGCTACCCCTTCGACCGCAGACCCTACTCCAAACCCACAGTCGTCCGCTACCCCTCGGGCCACCAGGGCACGGAGAACAGAGAGGTCGCCTACTTGGAGAATTATGTCGAAGGCATACCCAATATGCATGCTTCACAGGTATCTCAAATTTATATACAGCGAGGTTCTAAAATTCCGCACCATTGGCATCTGGTACTAAAGTTTGAGAACAGTATTTTAAACACTTGAAGTGTTTTCCCGCTCATTAACTTATGCATTACAATAATGTTGCAATCTTTTGCACCAAATGCCTATGGTGCGGAATTTTGGAACCTCGCTGTAATATTCTACAAAATGGTGAATTGTCAAATCGCCAAAACAATAAATAAGGCTTGAAAAACTTGAAATTTACGTAATTTTTGTATTTTCAGGTGACGATTCAGCACATCGATCAAATATTTGGTTTACAAGGATACAATGAAATCTAAACAATCCTTTTCCCAGAATTTTTTTAGCCTAGTTTTCTACATAATAATTGGCATATTTAAAATTCAAAACTAGTTTCCCAACCATTAATTGGGCTTTTAATAGCATTTCACAATCTTAGTTAAAATTTGTAGTCTGGGAACTACAGAGTGTTTCAGCTAAAGGTATCCATAGAACATCAGTGTACAAGTAACGAAATATCATGGTATGTATGCACGTTGGTTTTCATTGCCCCTTCAAGCCAAAAGTAAGAAATTTAAATACACATGCACATTGTTAGTGTCCTATGGATATTTTTAACTGAAACGCTCTGTATGTATAACACATCTGAAATTGAAATGAGGCAATGTTTTCAGTAATTACTGGTAAACGGAGCGACTGCAATATTTCGTTAATTCTGGGGGAAAAATAAAATTTACTGATAGTTAAACCTTCAGAATATATTTTTAAGCAAACGCCATGCATCTGCTGGGCTAAGATTTTTTCGTAATTTTTGTAATCAATTGTATTAAAAGGCAAGTTGGGCGAATGCATTAGCGAAAGGTGGTGAGTAAAGAATGATACGAGAAAGTGGAGGTGGAACTTACTGCTTTGTCTTTAAACACCTGTAGTGCAAATTAATTATACGACGCAGTCCATTTTCCATTCTATTCTGAAATGCAAATTATAAAAAGGTGTATTGAATTCCTTCCAGCATTTAGGTAAAATAAACTTAAAGATCTATCATTGATGGAAATTAAAGCCATTTATAGCATTTAAATTAGCAAGATACTCATTACATTAAATATAGCAATCAAAAACTTTGTGTAATAAAATCTGCAATATATTATACAAGTAATGTCACATTCTGCATCTTTTTTATATTGACATTTATTCTAAGAAATTCTAGTTTCTATTTCTCATTTGGGTGCTTCCATAAAATGCATAAACAATAATAAATTTTTTCTATAAGTATATATTATTCATTTATTAATGTAAAATGCAGTTGCTTTCCGTAAGTAGTGATAATGATAGAGAGTACGAATCACTGACTACGCCATGAGTATACAGAGTAATTAATACAAAGCTAGATTGTATCTGTCTTAATACGAAATGGTAATGTGAAGCCAATAGCATAATAAATTGCTCTTTTCGTATTGCAAAGTAGAAAAATAATATTGATAGTATTTCAAGTGGTTTGGACGTTGGGCCATTCATCCGCCGTTGCTAATAATTTTCACTCTTCCAGAAGATCCATGTCTGAATTTGACATACTGAGAATGTTGAGGGTGTGGCGTAATAGGGTAGGCGTCTCTCCCGTTCGAATTCGCATTCCGAAGGATTCGGAAGTTCTCTGATTCGTAATTATTGCTGTAGCCCCCACCTCCATTATTGTAGCCGCTGCTGTAACCTCCGTAGCCCCCGGATGGAGCCGAAGTCCCCGGAATGGGTACCGACAGAACTTTTGAAATCGTGTTGGCTGCCGCCAATTTCCCACGCGTAGTGGGCGTGGGTAACACGGAAGACTTTCTGGTCTGACTGGTGGGGGCGGGAATTACCACCGGTTTGTTGATGGTGGAGGAACCCTGCTTCCTGCTGTTGCTGCTGCTACGGCTGCTCGAGGAAAACTTGCTGACTCGGCTGCTCCCGCTACCCCGACCTCCTTCTGCAAAACAACAAGTGCAGAATTTACAGTACATTGAAGTTTTCAGTGTTAATAGCAAAGGATTAAAAGGAATAGGATACCGAAGTCGTCGTCATAATTCCCTTGGTCTTTGGACACTGAGGAACGACTACTACTGCTACTCCTTCTACTCGAAGAAAATACCCGGGTGTTCCGATTACTCCCACTCCGCAAAGTTCCTAAGGTCACATGACATCATCAGCCACATTTAGTGCTCTCTCTACACACGCATACCCACAGAAATGCCTTCATGTACATTTCTTACATTCCCCACGGTTTACGCAATATCCTAAAAGCTATAAATTCTGGATACTATTGAGGCAGCAAATATGTCTGCTTTCGTGATTGGTGACCATTTTAAATACGTACCCAAAATTAAAATTGATGCAGAACAAATATGTTCTTCACCCCACGGCCGCTTTGAAGATATGGAATTTAAATGGCCGTCGGGTGAACTTTGCACTTGCTCGGAATTCTTTTCAAGTTACAAGGGAACCTATGAATAGACTATTGAATTATTTGGTTTAATAATTACCTTGGTCATCACCTAAGCCCTCTTCATCGTCCAATGACCCTGAACCGCGACTGCTACTGCTTCTACTGCTAGAAGAGAAACTGCTACTACGACTTCCACCAGTTCTCCGTGTACCGTCTATTTTACATTAAAAATTTCATTTTAGGTAACCAAAATCCATAGTATTCTCCTTGAATCAACCTTAACTGATGAACTTAATTTTCTACAGGGTGTTCTGAAATGATTTAGTATAAGTTCAGAAAGTTCATGAGTCCTTTTTGGACAAAGAAAGGAATCTGGAGAAACAAAATATTATCACAGGTTTGGTATGTTTCTCGATGCTTCGATAAAATTTTCTGACTTTTCGGGGCTTTTGCAGTCAGTATACGTCGTAGGCTGTAATAATTGTCACTATGTGTCGTAGGCTGCACAACGATTTTCCTATTATGTTTCTCGACTTTCCTACTGTTTTCCGATGCGACTCTTTGTTACATGCTGTTTTTAAAGGGTTTATTAATGTAAGAAATATTAAAAGTAGGTTCCTCATCAGATTTAAATTCAACCTATGCTGTGTAGAATATAATTCAAAAATTGTTGTTATATATGGAGGAAGAAAAAGACAGACCTGTTGGAGAATCTTCATCGTCGTCAAGGGAACCTCCCCGACTGCTGCTGGTGCGGCTGCTTGAAGAAAAGCTGCTGCGACTTCCGCTCACTCGTCTGGTTCCGTCCGTGTTGACATCGTTATCGTCATCCGGGTTGTCACCATCTAGAGTGCCACCCGAAGTTCTGGACGAACTGAACCGACTTCGACTAGACTCCCGAACGGTTCCTGGGCTGTCGTCGTCTGGATTGTCCGAGTCCAAAGTGCCACTGGAAGAAGTCCTGGACGAACTGAATCGACTGCGACTCGACTGCCGAACCGTTCCGCCGTTGTCTCCAGGAGAATCCGGATTATCCGGATTCTCCTCATCGAACGTCTGTGACGTGCGCTGCTCAGTTTTCCTTCGGATGACTTCTTCCTGCTCCTCGCCCTCCGGCGTCTCTGCGATCTTCTTCTTCTCCTCCTCTACCAATTCAATGATCTTGTCTCCCAGGGCTGCTCCCAAATCCGTCTTTCCCCGCAATCTGCGAATTGGCAATTTCATCGGACTTAGATTTTAAAAGTCTTGGAATTAAATTCTAGAAATATTTTTAAAAAACCATTGTTCTAACCTTCGTATTTCTTCTTCGAGAATCCGGATGGTCTCCTGTTGTTGGCGAAGAGATCTTTCCCGTTCTTTGAGTCGGTCGTCTTGTTCCGTGATGGTCTCCTCTTGTTCCTTCACCTCCCTCTCCCGATCCTGCAGTTTCTTTTCCTGTTCCTCCGTGATTTCCTCCTGGCGCTTGATTTCGTTCTCCCGCTCTTTGATCAGGTCGTCCTTCTCCCGCAACTCTCTCTCCCTGTCGATCACAAGCACGTCCTTTTCCTCCAACTGCTTTTCACGGTCCGTCAGTTTCTTCTCCTGGTCGTCGATTCTCACTTCCTGTTCCTTTATGTCCCGCTCCCGGTCCTGGATTCTTCTCTCCTGCTCCGCGATTCTCTCGTCCAGAGTCTTCAGTTCATTCACCTGTTCCTCCAACTTTTTCTCCTGCGTCTTGATTTCGTCCGTCTGTTCCTTCACGCGACGCTGCAACTCCCGGTCACGCTCCAAATGGTCTTCCGGAATGAACGGTACTCGCTCCACAACTCGCTCAGGCTCGCTCGTAACATACACTACCTCTGCAATCCACAATTAATAACACCCACCATTGTAAAACATTGTAACAAGCCAACAGTACGGAAAAAGTTGTCAAAAGAAATGACTTACCCGGTTCCCGTGGTCTCTCTGTAGGTCTCTCTGTAGTTGTCCTAATTGGCACCCTTACTGTGAAATATTGAGAATTATTGCATAAAAATTTGAAATATTACCACCGCTGGAAAAGACACTTTTCCAACTTTTTTTATGTTTTTATGAAAAATGCTTTTTGCATTGCACCCAGTAATATAATTGTTTTCTAATATGATTTTGCTAACTTAAAAAGAATTTTTGATTTGTCACGTTTTGGCATTAAAAGGTGAACTTGATTTAGTTCTTGTCAGAAAAATTAATCATTGGCTTAACACCTTTAGGAATAAGAGAGACGATATGATGTCATATAGTTTTAACTCGTTACCTCATCAGTATTCGGTGATGATACTTTGCAAATCCAAATCAGCCGTTTCCAAATAATTTAATTGTATGGAAATCGTAAGTGCAACATCGTAAGCATCACTTTCTGTCTCATTAATTAGCGACCACTCTTAAATAATGCAGTTGCCTATCCCAATGTGAACAAAGAACTAGTTGTACGTGAATTAGTTTGTATCTAGCCTGTCTTTATAAAGACAACTGTGGTATAATGTGTGAAGTGGGAATAGTGCCTGTGAACAGCACGTTCATCGCCCATTCACCTTGCTGTTAATTCATTCACGAGAAAATGCAAAACAGGAGTTGAGAAATACATAACGAATGATTATGTTTTAATGTGAGATGCTCAATCAGTAGCCCTTTAAAATTTTATGACTATTTGGATCTAAAAATGCCAAACTCTTAAACGTGCATTTATGAATATGCTTTGTTGTGCACTCAATTATCTATTCAGCTCCCATTAACACGTACCTTCAAGAATTCGCTTGTCCTGACATCGAAAAATTATACAACACAATAGTCTAACGAGGGAAAATAGCCATGTGAAATGACAGAAGTGAAAAACAAGAATTATCCATTTGACTCAGAAACATTGATTAAAACGGTAAAAATGATGGGAAGATAAATGAATATGTATTTAATTCAATTTTAATCATCTGTTTATTCTGAAAGCTTTGCAACTGCGCCTCTCTCTTTACTATTTATGGTTAGGATGGCAGAATCAAAAATCTTGTTTATTGTCAACTGAACTAGAATCCTGTTTAACTTAATTTATTTACTTATACAGAGCGCTTCAGCTGAAGGTATCCATAGGACATTTACAGTGTATAAGGAAGTACATGTGTGTTTAAATTACCCGTTTTTGGCCTGATGCGGGAAATAAAAACTAATGTACATACATAATACGTACCATGATATTTCCTTAAACGCACTTGATGTCCTATGGATACCTTTAGCTGAAACGCTCTGTATATTATGGGTTAATTTACGGATTTGCGGTAAATAATTACTTACTGGGTTCATCTGAAGGGTAGGAGAGTTGATATCTTGGAACAGGGTAGCTGTAGCCATTCCGGGAGGACACCTGGGTCATTTGCAAAGTCAGTGTCACCAGAAACACCATCGCCACCTTCATGTCTTCTGCTCTCATTGTTCTTCCGCTGGAAATATACAATTCATACCTCAAAAGTGTTAAAATGCTTCGTCATCCCCAGGTGTGTTTATTATTGGCCTCATTGCCTTATGAAATAGCTTTAAGTGCTAAATAGAAATTAATGCCAATACGTGGCACTGTAAATACTAGTTTTTGACTGATCATATTCTTGCATAAAAATTCCTTAATTTGCTTATTCACAATACGTTAATTGAAAAATATCAGTTCTTTAATTTTGCTCACCCGAAATGACTTATACCAATATTATGCCAAAAACCAGCATTTGAATGAAAATCAAAGTCTGCTTGTATATGGCTATTTATGGCTTGACCGTGGACAGGTCATTTAGGCTAGGTACAGAAATCAAAATTCTCTACGATTATTGTATTTCAAATCCAGACTGAAAAATAGTAAAACTTTTAAAATATATTTTGTACCTAACTTATATTTATTTGTTATACTATATCGGAGCATTGTTACATTACATTAGCATTGCAAATTCACCTCATTTGTCTGGATTGTTATTGATAGCGACTTAGCGACCTGTATTGTTAAAATGATCTTCGCTCTGGGAAATGCTATTAAATTAAGCTGTCATTTTGTTTAAGTCAACCGAAACGGAATTTTGAGGAATACAATTTATTACTGTTCAAAGTTGGATTTATTAATGTGCAGAGGGTGCATAACTAAAATGGACTACAGTGACCGCATAATTTTCCAGTTTTTAGAGGCGTCAATCGCAAAACCTAACACTATCACGATATACTGGTCTACTTTATCCAAATTATTTTATGGCATTGATAATAATAGCTCATCGACTTACAAATCGTTGTTTCCTTCTAAAATAAGGTACCGTGAAGTTAAAAAAATACAAGGGAAATAAAAATTCTCTGGACCAAATTTATATACCCCAGCAAATAGAAAGCTCTGATTTAGGACAAACTTTTTTATGTTCGGAAATGACTAAATTCCTTGGATTTAAAAGCATTCTTTCATGTGTCTAGATTAGGATGACTAAAAGTTTATATTCAGACCTGGAAGAACGCCTTGAAAGGACCCCGTGCAGCAGTTGACAATAATTGGGAGGTTAACAAATAATAAATATTGAACTGCACGTTAAATGTCTTAATTCACTGGAAGAAAAATATTCGTTTCCTAGAATTTGGAATCCAGAGATGCAGGTACTGGTAAATTTGATTCCTGGATTGACGAACTGTGGTGTGGAGAATGCGGACAAGAATCGACAGTGCACTGGTGACAATTAGCAGCAGAAGAGTGCCTAGGAGGGAAGAGACTCTGCCTTTGACAAAGAAGCAGAGCGGAGAGAGACTAATGAACCAGAATGACTAATAATCGGCCAACTGACATCATAATCCTGTATTTACATTGTGTGACTCTCACTCTCGGTGGTTGCTGAAAGCGATTCGGAATACATCGTTGATAGCGTCGTGTTATCAGAGAACAAAGACAAGAGGTACCTAACAGGTGCTTCTGCACAATTGTGGAAACATTACTTCAGAACTTACTCTTTACATAACCTATGCATAATAACCATTAGGAGAGCAGAACTTGCAGAAGGCGATAGCTGCAGCAGAGCTTGGGATGGGAATAGCATTGCACCTCCACTTCTGTAATATCCATATCTAACTAGACCTCTTCAACCACAACACACCATTAATTACTTAATTAGCGTCCTAACTAAATGGCTTTAATGGCCAACCTCTTGCTTCAACTTGACCTCACTCTTATTATGATTATCACAATGGACAAATTTATTCACCGTATATTTCCATCTACCGTCCAGTCAACCCAGGTAACAACTCCAATATTTATGCTCCAGTTATTTCCATCACATTTCCGGACAAAATATTGAATTCCGGAGTGGGGAATTAATTAATACAGGAATGATGGAACAATATACAGAGATATTTCACAAAAACATAATAATTAATAATAATAAAGGTTCTTTGGTCCTTTTCTAAATTTTGTGCTCCCAGTTTCTTGCATTATTTATTATTTCATTCATATGAATTTATTTGCAATATTACTGACAGTAAATTTATGACCTGGGACGACAGGAGCATTCACGGTTTAATGTTCTATTCTGAGAATGTGTTTATTTCTGATATAATACCCATACGCTTATCGTAAATACGCTAATGTAAGACAAACGCGCAAGTTTGCGATACAATCATAGATTACCTATAAAGATGTTTATGGTTGTAAATACATTGCATTTAAGCCTTACTCTCATTTAATGGTCACTGTTAGTTGCTACAACGATAAACACGTTGTTCTTATGCTAGCAAAATAGAATGCAATAATCTATACATCATAGATAACACGAACTAGCATTTCACCCAACAAGGTAAGTCTGTAAGTAACAAAAATGCGTCTACTTGCATACCCTATTATATACAGGGCTAGTATATTTATTTTAAAAATTTGTACTGGTGAATCCTTTACACCCGAAGCAGTTT
The DNA here is from genome assembly GCA_020352615.2 of Yoshiicerus persimilis. Classification (NCBI taxonomy): domain Eukaryota; kingdom Metazoa; phylum Arthropoda; class Collembola; order Entomobryomorpha; family Tomoceridae; genus Yoshiicerus; species Yoshiicerus persimilis. Next base: position 1,439,891 of record CM036941.2, read on the forward strand.
TTATGTACAAGTTTCAAAGCCGGATTATTTACAAGTACTTTTATTATGAAAATATCTATGTGGAAGAGATTTTGGAGAAAATAAAATATTCGCAAATATTTTGACGTATTTAATGAAGTTGAATTTTAATACAGAAAATTGGTGCAAAATGACAATTATTCTTTTATTTTTTACTTTTGCAATGGTTTTTTGCAATTTTGAAATCAAATAATTAAGAAAACATTTTGTTTGTAATATATTGAAAAGATTAACGAATTTTCTACATGAGATATTCGAACCATAATTATACGAAGATTTTCCATAGTTCATATCTCAGAATATCAGGAAACCAGGGAATAAATTTAAGAGGCATAGAGAAATAATTAATGTTTATATCTACACAGAACATTACATTGTGTTGTTACACCTATTTGTACAGACAAAATGACGATTTTCAGAATCCTAAAGTATTTTTTGTAAAATTAAAAGCAAAAAGCATTGCTTGATTGCGTGCTTTTTTGTAAAAAGCAAAAATTGCAATACGCAGAGCTGCTGTTTTATTCCCTGCAGAAAAGTAACCTCTGCGCTCTGGAATCCAACGCACTAGCATGATGTGTTTCCATGAAGCTTATATCGTCGCCTTTCTTCTGAAAGCCAAAAAGCCAACTCTATCGTTTTTGAAAAATCGGCTACATCAAACAATAATATTTTCCTTATTTACCATTATTATTCATTCCACAGAATTATGTAACTATTGTGTTATGATATAATGTGGAGATATGGTTCACAAAGGTGAATTGTGTGCTACTCAATTATTATATAGAATAAAGACATAAAGATAGGGATTCGATGTAAGAATTACAGTACCTATGTTCCTAGTGTTGTATGTCTGTATTAGAAACTGTGAAAAAAGGATGTGTAAAGTGGTTAACGGCATGGGTTATCACAGTAGAACTGTAACATTGTCATAATGGCATGTAGTGCGCTTGTCTTGACTCTTTTATCGGCACATCTTGTAAGACACCGCTCAGAATCGTGAGTAAAGTGAACTAATTGTTGTGCATTGCAGTCTGAACTGAATAATGCTAATCACCCAGCCAGCATGAGAATCAGGTACAAAAATCATCCATTGTTTCATCCCTTATCAATTGCTACGTCGCAGATTTCTTTCTTGCAACAACATTGTTCAGACTGCGACCTACGCTCATCACTCTTTTCTGTCAACCCCTCCCCACCCCCACATACTAAACAATGCTAAATTATAGTGCCCTAGAAATCCCAGATCTGCTTTGGGAATTTATCATCACCAGGATTAAGAATTAATTATAGAGTTTAAGAGTTTAATAAAAGTCCGAATTTTTTGGTTTGAAATTTCGTTAATTTTGAAAAACTAAATGCTGTAATATTCATTGTCTCGCTAACAATAAGGTGAAGATTAATTGCTAACGATGTAAATAATTGCTACAGTTTAAATAAAATTATGCAAAGTGATTATTTGTCTAATCGTATGGTACACCTATTACATTAAACGACATTGTGTTTCTGCGGAGGTACGAAAGAGAGGAAGGAGTGCATTTATTGGGAATGGGGTTGATTGGCTTATTCTTCTCTGTCTTATCCACTCTCGTTGCCACTATTAATTGCATCTGTCCATGACGTGACAGAAAATAATCATTTCTGCTGACATTTTATTGTCCTCTTAACGAGGTACTGGCAATATCTTATAAAAGTACGATAGATGCCTTGCATTAAATGTCTAACACAATAAACTCCACTGAAATTGCGATATGGTGATGTGATGTGAGAGTTCTGGGAAGAAGTACTGCATAAAAATTGCGAAGATATATTTATTACTTGCTCGCAAATTATTATTTGCAATAAAAATCTGTGAAGCACAGCGACCACGAAACCCATTAAAATAATGACTGGTTTGTTAGTATCACTAAATCTAAGTAAGTGTTGTATTTGCTCAAGAACAACGTATCCCTATAAATGTCACATCAATCAAATAACGCAATAATTATGTGCCCCAACACACGTAGCGTATTTACGTCATACCTTTATTTGACACGTCTTTAAGAAATTAAATGAGTACAGTAAAACTCTTTTGTCTTCACGCAGAGTATCCTATTTGACTGGGAATACTTTTTATCGAACTATTGAATTGTCTATTGCTCTTTTAGAGCACAGTACATTATTCAACGTGACGATTTTCAACTGGAGTTTTTTGCACTACAAAAGAGGTTATTTGGGTAGTCACAAGTTGAGTTCTTTTTGGACACGTGGTCCAGGGGCAGGCCAAACCAGTATTTGGGGTCAGGGGAAAACAAATGCCAACCGGAGAATCTGAAGATTGCAAATTGAAATTCTTCTTCGGTGGGGGCGTGGGAATTCCACTCAGCTCCTCCTCCTTCCCTTTCGAAAATGAACTCCTCCTCCCTGCCGGTGATGGCAGGGGTTCCAGTGGCCTTGAGGAAGTCCCTAACTGCAGCAAAGTGGGGGTCCCCAGAATCCCAGTTGAAGTGAGATATTCCGATGAACTCCGTAGTTGTGTTTGTGAGGACAGCGTGGAGAAAGGTGGGGGAGGGGTGCGGATAGCCACACCTCCAGAGAATATTCCTTTGGTGCTGAAATAATTCATAGAATTCTGAGAGATTCTCCACTGCCAGTTGGCAGCAGTCTAAACTAAGCGAATCCAGGGTCAGTTCAAAAACAGGTTCGGAGGTGCTCTTCTTCAAACTGACGAATCCAACCGAAAGGCGTCGCAGAGTGTTCTTGCACGAGTTCAGAACACAGATATCTAGTTCGGCCAATTTGTATTCTTCGTAGTCGAATTCGGAGCAAATGTGGAGTTCGACTAACTGCGTGCAGTTCTGGATGTAGGGGGCGTAGTTGGTGACCTTGCAGCGATAGATAACCAGGTGGGTAAGGAGGGTGGAGAAACCATTGTTCTTCGGGAGGAAGCATTCATAGAGGGCGACTCTGGACCAGCCATCGATGTTGACCACGCCCCCGCACTGGTCCGGCCTCCTTCGGAGCATGGAGATGAACTCCTGCCCACCCGCCTCGGAGTCCCCCTCCGCAGGGGGGATCATCCTTAGCACGGTGGCCCCCCTTAGGCGGATGGACACAGACACCCTGGACTGACACACGTGGGTCATGGAGGTCGTGAAGAACATTATCGCCTTGAGGTTCAACTCGTCCAGGTAATTGTTGACCTCCTTGATACTTCGGAAGGGGTTCTCCTGCACCCACTCCTCCAGATGGAACTTCCGCAGGTTGGGCAGGGGTACCACCTGGTTGAACTCCGCAGCAGGGTCGTCACCCTCTCTCCCCCCGTGGGGAATCTTCACATTCTCCAAAACAATGGACTCCAGTTTAGTGGACTTGCGCAGACACTTGATAAGGGACTTGGGGGCGATTTGGACGTGGACGAGGTGGAGGTGGGTGATGAACTCCGTCCGGTTGTGCGGCAGAGACTTGAACTTGGAGAACTTTTGCGACTTGGACGAATCCCGACCCTCCAGGAAGAAATGCGTGTCGAACCGCCCCGAAAGATAATCGTTACCCGTCTCCCGCCAGCAGTTCAACACCGTGCTCCACGGAATCTGCTTCCGCAACAGAGTCGCGTACAATTCACCGCACTTCCCAGCAGTCGTCTTCGTCGTCGATTTCTGCCCATCAGTATCACAAAACAATTAGGAGAATAAAGCAAACAATCACCGAAGAACGGGTCGTACTCAAAGGCACCCCCAAAATGGATTTTGCACCCCCTAAAATAAAAGGCACTCCCCATTAAGGCGACCACATTTACGCGCATTTTTCTAACCTAACCTAATAAAAATAAACAAACTTCAATGTAGATATATTAATGGGGGTGCCTTTTTTTGGGGGGGGTGCCAAATAAATCTTGGGGGGGTGACTTTTAGTACTACCGCCGAAGAACTCTGTGTCAAAGAACGTACCTCCTCCACTACGCCACTGAGGACTTTGAATTTCTCTTCCACGGAGAGACAGCCTTTCCCAAACAGCTCAGCAACCAAGTCTTCAAAGTTAACTGTCTTCTCCGAAAGCAACTCCAAGTGCATTCTCACGTTTTCCTCCAGCTGCTTCTCCCGAACGGGATCTAACGCTTCACCAGACGAATCTGCCATCGCATAAGGTCTTCAGTCTTCCAATATAAATCCTGCAGTCAGTCAAATAATTTACTCTTGTAAAGGTTTTTTCTAATTCCATTAACAACGGATCTAATGATCAGTAATCCACATTCTATTCAATGATTATTACGTTTCAATCTGTATAATGTGACAAGTTGCAAAATAAACTCCACTAAACTAGTTTTTTATCAGAGATCTAAAAATAATCAAAGTAGTTGAATAGATAGTAAAAAAGACCTATTTTAAGAACTTGGAAAAAACATTAAATAATACGTTTGCAAGTATGGTTAGTAAAAGGTTACTGTTTTCATTGAACGATTACAAATGAATAAAAGTGTAGATAAGTTGGCTTACGAAGGGGGCCCTTCTGGTAGCCCCTTGAAACACTGTAAAGTACAGGCTCCTTATCGCTACTCGTCAGAACTCTTTTCTCTGCTGCGGTTTGACGAGTTTTTGTGACGTCACATTGAACATTGACTATCAAGACAATTATACAATATTGTGCTGAAAAATTAATATATATTCGGGGGATTCGGTGCAAAAGTATAATAGAGAGTTTGTGTTGGCAGTTCCTGTGCACCTTTAAAAATTGTGTTCTGCTGCCACACAGCAATATACCTAAGGATTATTATTATGCAGCGTAGTATGGTACATAGATTACAGATGCACATGCACTCATATTCTAAAAATACATGTTAAATACTATGATGGGCAATTCGGTATACATTTCATTACAGCACAATAAGGTACACTGTTTCTGCAGACCTGGCTTTCTTTCGCTTAACAGGCTCTACATCGGGTTTGCCCTAATCTGCCCCTATCGGCCGTACCGTAAATGATTTTTTGATGCTGCATGCCGTAAATGCCCTTAGTGCCGTTTCCGTAAAGCTGTAATTGCCGTAAATTACATAAAAACACATGGAAGTATTCTGAAGTAATTTGGTTTGTTGTCGATATTTGGTTCACTTTGTATGATAAAAAGTGAGAAAGTTGGAAAATACTTAAACTTAAACTTAAAATATTCTTCGGGTTGCTACGGCTAATGTTGACACCTGACAGGTGTGAAATCGAATGCAGACACCTTGAAAGAATTTTATAGTGCTTTGATTCTGTATTTATGCCGAAAACCGGTTTCGGTTAGTACGGTTTCCTCGAATTAAAAATTAGTTTAAGCCAAAATAATTACTTTCATTCAAGGATGCAAAAAGCCATGGGGTTTTGAGCAAAAACCCTCGACCCATGGGTTTTTGGGTTATTGGTCTACCGAATTATGTAATATTCCGTGTAAAGTGCTTAATATTTATTCTTTTTTGAGTCACAAAGTCAAAATATGATGAAGAAGGATAGTTTTTAACTATTATTGTCAAATATGTTCATATTTTGCAGGATAAACTGCAATTTGTTAGGAAAATTACGGTGTGTTTTACATTCCCGCAAAAACCCATAAACCCCAAAAATCCATGGGTTTTTGACAAAAAAGTGGGTCGAGGTGTGCTCAAAAATTCAATAACCCAAAAACCCTGGGTCGGCATCCTTGCTTTCATTCCAATTGATTTTATTATAAATGGTTTGTGTGTGTTAGGTACCAAAGGGTAAGAATCCTTATCCTTTGATGGGTAAAAATATTCTTAGGTTGCAAAAGAGAATAAACCACTGCACCAATACACATAGAAAAGTAGCGGAAGTGACGTATTTATATACATGCAAAAACAAAAAACAAAAACATGCTATAAAGTATCATGAGACACTTAAAATATGATTAATTTTAATGTTTTGATGGTCTTATTTTTGTCATGTACTATTACTTCAAGTCATGTCATATTTATTTTACTATTTAATACAAATCATGTGGCACTAACACATCATCAAGTAAAATGTAGACATGCGGGTATTAAAATTAGTGGAACAAATTGACTCCTTACATATTGACATTGCAGTGATCAAGTAGTAAGACAGCAGAAATGTAAACAACTAATTTCAATTTTTTTTTGGAGTTATCTTGCGGAAGGACAGACAGACTGTTACTGGCATTGCTATAAAGTAGAGTAGCGTGAGTTAATAAAAGGATAGGAGCATATCTGAGTTAATGCACTAAAGTAGGTCTGTGTTGTGAGTCTGAGTCTGAGTTGTGTATAATGTGGTGCAGTTGGACGATTGGGATAAAAAGTTTCTCAATCTTTCAGTCTGTGTTTGCGAATGTGGACAGATGTTCAGAATTGGAAGTTGGGGTCTATTTATAAATACTTTCGGTTTCTCACATTAACTTGAATCATTTGACAGAGGAATGGCCCACTGCCAGTCTCCACATTTGCACTCTCCTCCGTATTCCATGCTCCATGCCTCCATCCCTCCACCGTCATTTGTTTTCTTTAAATTATTGCTACTTTTATTGATTTTGGCTGATGACGAGTCAATCAACTTAAGTGCTGCCAAATACAATTTCACCAACATACGAAATATCAATCTCTTTATTAAAACTAGTATCATCATTTGACAGAACACTTTGGCCTGGGGTCAGGCTTGAAAATCAGGAGAACTATTGGAAGGACCATCAATGCAATGTACACGGAGAATATCATCACCAGAATCACTACTTTCAGGAACACTGTGAAGATGTACGAGTGCAAGAAGTAGAGGCCACTCAGGGCCACAACGGTGCTCAGGGCCCCTTGCAGAATTGGCAGACCTAGCGAATGCACCACCTCTCTCACGCGATCCTCCGCCGTCACTCCTCCAGAAACTATGTACGCGTACGATACATGTGCACCTGTACACACAAAATACACTTTTCAACCTACAATATAATGCATTTGACAAATGAGATGTAATGGGAAATATGAGAAATACGATTTAATAGGAAATATGAACAATATGATTTAATAGGAAATATAAACAATAGCATTTAATGGGAAATATGAGAAATAGGATTTAATGGGAAATAGGAGAAATAGGATTTAATGAGAAATATGAGAAATAGGATTTAAGGTGAAAATGAAAAATAGGTTTTAATAGGAAATTTGAAAAATAGGTTTTAATGGGAAAAATGAGAAATAGGATTTAATGGGAAAAATGAGAAATAGGTTTTAATGGGAAAAATGATAAATACGATTTAATGGGAAATATGATAAGCAGGATTTAATGGGAAATATGAGAAATTGGAGTTAATAGGAAATATGAGAAATTAAAGTTAATGGAAAACGGGATTTAGTTGGAATATATGGAAATTTGAGAAAAGGGATTTAATGAAAAATACAGATTTGGAATTGAAATCGTGAGAGTGTTCGATGAACTTACTAAAGTCGACTGAAAAGCCGATGCACATAATGAGAGTGATGACTGAAATGATGTCCAAGTTGATGCCCCAGAAGACAATGAATCCGAGGACGCCGATTTCGACGGATGCGATGGCGAGGAAGACAAGGAGGATGCAGATGATGTTGGGAATGAAGAGGACGGCAACGGCCATGACAATTCCTGCTGCTATGGTGACCAGAGTCAAGGTCATTTTGGGGAGAACGACGGAGACGTCGAGGAGCATGTCGAAGGGGTAGAAGGCGGTCACCTCCATTTCCTCCTTTACCGTCTGCGCCAGATCCCGCCACGCGATCAGCAGCGTCTTCTCTGCTGCGGCGTCGGGAGAGTCGTGGTGCTGAATGATGTAGCGAGTGGCAATTATCTTGGTGAAGTTGTCATTGAACTTGACGTCTTCCGAGATCGGACTAGACTCCCGCAGGTAATACGTCCGTAGTGTGTCGATGAATTCCTCTTCAGACGATATGTTGAAATTGTAAAACTCCCGGTGATTATCCACAAAGCGCAAAAAGTCTGTCAACCAGTTTTCTCCGTACTCCGGAGTCATGCTTTTCAAAGAAGTAATGTTCTTCAGGTAATTCGATATGTCGTCTTGTGTCTTCTTCTTTGAGTAATCCAGGGGCGTGGTAATTGCAACCTGCACCCAAAAGGCATTTCTATTATTATCCACTTAAGAACACATTCCTCCAATGACTTTGATGCATTTATTAGACATTTTGCGTTATAATTACAAAAAAGACTTATAAAACTTATGGAAATTATTTTAATTCAAAAAATGCGACGTGAAGCTGAAAATCATTAGCCCCGTTTGAAAAACGGCTTTATAAGGGAAAAATTTGGGAACATTTCCCAAGTAGCCTTATAGAATTTATGCAGCAAAGTCCCTAGTGATAAAATAGGAAAAATGGGGACTTTGTTACTGTACCTGAGATCTGTAAGGGTATGCCCGGAAGTGTGTATCGAATAAATGGAAATAATCAACCATGTAGGAATCGCCTCTGGCCAAGTGATCTAATTTCAAGCCTTCTTGCATTTGTGTCACTCCCCACGCTGAAATCCCAATGTACACCGCATAGGTGAGGAAGACAACAACTTGAGTGCACTTGTTATTCAGGAAAGGAAAGTACGAATCCCGGAAGAAAGCCATCAGCACGTTTTCCTTCACTCCGTCACTTCCCGCCTGGGTTTCAGGTCCATTAGTCACACTTTTCTCTATCATAGAAAATAATTCTGATCAAAACTCAATAAATGCAATAGTCAAATAAATTATAGATGGATGGATGTGAATGGAAATAATATTGGGACAAGTTGATGAGCAAACCAGTTAAACCAGTTCATACCGTTATCTTTTGGAGTAACTGTGGTCCAGAAGAAGAGTGCGTGTCTCTGTTGTTCCTCCAGCTGACCACTGAGGGCCATCACCCCTCCGAAGAAGAAAATGTGCCAAATGTAGATGAAGAGCACGCAAGTACCGGCGTAGATGCAGAATATCTGCACACAGGGCGTTGGAGACAGAATTCCCACGTAGAAAGACAGCACATCTGTCAGGGTTGTGATTGTAATGGACACCTGTGCAAATTAACAATTTATGACTTTTTCAGCAAAACCCATCGACCCTTGGGTTTTTGAGTATTTGGTCTACCCAATTATCATCATATTCCAGGTATACTATTTAATTTCCATACTTTTTTAGTCAATATTACATTAATAATGATTATTTTCAAGTGTATTTTTGAAATATGTTCATATTTTGCAGTTTTTGTAATAAAAAACTGTAATTATTTGCGTAACAGACGGTGGATTTTGTACTTCCGCCTAGTAAAAACACAAAAACCCAAAACCCATGAGTTTTTGATAAAAGTTTACTTACAGCTGCTTCACTGTAGGCGTGGGACAGGCGCTGGTGCACGGAGTCCTTTGCGGAAGTCCTCCACCACGCACTGAGCATCACAAAAGTATCGTCCACACCCACCCCTGTAAACAAACTCACACTTCTCAAAGTGATCTGGAGAACTCCTATAAAGTATCCGTTACAGAAAATCTTTTGATTGTGGCTAACCGAGAGCAATGAAAGGAACTGCGGCGTTGAGGCCTATGAAGGGGATTCCGATAAGACAGAGGAGCCCCGCACTGGCAACGGCCCCCAGGAAGGCTGAGATGATTCCGAGGGCGGACACCAGGGGTTTGGCCGTCACCCAGTCGCCCGTCCACGATGTCACCATCACGAACAGGAAGACGAAGCAGAAGGACACGGACAAATAAGGGAACGCCGAAAAAGTGTTTCTCTCCAACTCGTTCCCAATCGACGAGTACGTCGTGTACGCCACTTTGATATTCCGCCACTGAGTCGACATTTCTCCAAGACGGTCCACCACAGTCTCCTCCCACTTCCGTCCTCTGTAATTCAAAACACAAAAATATTTAGTTTTCTACACACTAAACCTTTTGAAAGCACATTTTACGGGGACCCTGGTAAAATATTATGGAATTCTCGGGGTTTGTGCATTCGTCGGGGAAACGGTTATTGGGGTCCTGGTAAGTTTTACAGGGGTCGGGGTAAGTTTTACAGGGTCTCGGAAAGTTTTACAGGGTCCCGGTAAGTTTTACAGGGGCCCGGTAACTTGGAATAAGTTACCGGTGTAGTTACCGGGGGAATGGAAGAGTGTGTGCAGTTTTTAAAGGCTAACCTTTTATCGTCTTCTGCGGTGTCGTTTCTGGCGAAATAGTCCAAAGCGATGAATTGGATGGAGGCGACGGTGGATCCGTTGACGAGTTGGAATCCACTGAAGAAGAGGTTCATGGTGTAGGTCTCGTAGCTGACGGGGTTGAACATGACCGGGTAACTGACCCGCAGAGACCCCTTTTCAATCTGGTCCATGAGCAACCCCAGACCGAGGTGTTCGTTTCTGTAGCACACTCCGTTCCACGAGGCACACAGGTCCGAGTAGTTCAGCGATTCGCCCTCCCACTCGATCGACACGTTCCGAACCACTTCGTCCAACTCCAGAAGTTCACTCCACGTTTCCGAATTCAGAATCGAACCCCCGTCCTCTCGCTGCACTATCAGTCTGCAATCAAATCACGAAAACTTAATTAATTTAATTGTATCATTCATAAAACTATTTTTATTATTGGTTTGGATGATACCTGGCAAATCTTCCTGGACTCACAAGTCTTGAAGGAGTGAATCTGTCCGTTGAATTCATTGGAAAGTACGTTCTAAATAGATGATGTTCATCCCACGCTTCTCCATTGGTCAGTGTGTATAAAAATTCAATCTCATTGTTGTAGTCCATTGCAAAAAGTCCCAGTGATAAACCGAATGCCACAACCACCGGAACCGCTATGAACACTTTCGGGTTATTCCCGATAATGCACCCCAACCACCCAAAAAGTTTACTACATTTCTTATTTATTAACCACATTATTCTCACTCTGTCCCACTAAAATCACAGTTGACTAAATTTTTGCAATAATTTTGCAATAACACAGTTGGATATTTTATATTTTCAGACAGTAATAATAATAAATAATATTTATATGATGGCTAGATAATTAAGAAACCTAGGCCTTATATTTATACAAGAACAACACTGAAACACTGTCTTGATAAATACTACGACACGAACCATGAGAAATACTTAATCAGCAGTGCAGAGGTAGATAAGGCTAGATGGATTCTCAAGATGTTCACTTTTCATGTGTTTCTCCAAAATCTTGGTAATTGCAATTAAATAAAACATATTTATTTCAAGTGTGCTGGAAACAAACTAGAAACAGAACAGAAATAGGAGCGGAGAACAAAAACCTCTGTTTTAATTCGCAAAGTGAATTTAAAGAAGTAAGGCAACAATTTGCATTTGCGGTATTAGGATTGTTGACTTTTCTAGTTAAACCTAAAAGCAGGGAATTCCCAGAGACGATACCCAGAAAGATATACGGTGTGTTTACGCAGAAAGAATAAAGAATACAAGTTTATCCTGTGGATGGACGGTTCGAACTTTTTTGCACGTATTCTCCGCTTGCTCATACATTGCATTGCATAACCCACACCCTGTGTTCATATAAGTTCCACAAAAACCTGTCCAAGTGCACCCCCAGGTAGTATATAGTGTATAATGCGAAACTTGTTTACTTCAGTACAATTTCACACATTTGCATACTAAAACTCTATCTCCCTCGTAAAACAACAATTTTCTTGTCTAATCTTAGGTATCTAATCGCCTGAATCCATTAACTGGTAAGACCTTGGCATTCCCATATTATATAAAGACTCTAGCGTATTCTAATTGGACCTCAATCAACAAACCATTTAATAACTAGAAAATATCAAGGAAATTATAATGCTATTTTTGTAGAACAATAAAGTGCACACTTGATTATATAGAAATGATATATGAGTATTGGACTGGTGATATGGAACAAGGAAAACACTAATATTCTGTGTTCTGCACTTGTGGCTTGTTGACATGTAAATGAAGAAACTATTCTTTACGCAGGCAACTCACGTAGAACGCGGACGTAGGTACACAAACTATATCGGAAACCTTGTTTGCCTTGAGAGTAGGTTAATTTGCATGTTTTATCCATGGCCAGTGGTCGTTGGCAGTGTCGCCAATTCTGGAATATGGAATACTCAATCTCACAGGCTTAGAAGCAAACAATTTATTAGTTATGTAGTTGGGCAAATGAGATATATACCGTATATGCCGAATTTAATCCCCAATCATATAGAAATGTTAGGAAATATATCCGTGAAATAATAAACATAATACATCTTTGAAATAATAAATCTCTACGTCAAAATAATTTCTCATTTTATTTTTATGACGTAAAATATGGTGTAAATAATATTATAGCCTGCTACAAATATTTTTACTGTTATACTGACCTTTTGTTATATTGTACTACTTTATTGTATGAACTTTTTGTATTTATGAAACTTTGGCGATTAAACTTATAAAACAATAATTCCTAGTACACCGTACTTTATTATGAGCGTTTCGCAATAAATCATGGTTAGGAAACATTAATACCCCTGTGGAATTAATTAGGTATATACGGTACTCATATTTGTAAACCACATGCTAAATTGGACACTCAATGCCAGTGCCATTAAATATGCACATTTTTGTCTTCTAGCAGTCCAGTAATTGTGAGTTTACAAACTCAAACAATTAGATTAAAAATGTGAAGCAGTCAGACATGTGTTTACTTTTGTACAAAACTCTTAGCCATGGACTTGCATGGGAAACATTTTTCTGTGTTGGTTGGCATTTATCTATACGGATGTACTTACATGCTGTTTGAACACACTAGTGTTTTATTTCCGTTTACGCTTTATATGACAATTGAGTATTTTATTTCAAAGCAATTGTCTCTTCAATCAGTCTCACAATTACATAAAAATTATACACTATAAAACAAATACTTTAATTACCACGATAAAAAAATTAAATACGCTTAATAATATTGAGTAGAACAAATATTTCTAAAATGCATTGGAAATGCGGAAAGGGAGATTCATTGAAGCACTTAGATATGCTGAATAGTAACTGATAGACTGTTCTGAGATTGTTTTTTGGTACACTGCCTAAGCAATTCAATTTCCTCAAAGACGTATTTTTCGAGCAAATTATTTTCATCCTTGTTGACAAGAGTTTTGTTTAGTTGTATGCTCATGTACATTTTGTCCACGTAGCTAATGGCTCCAACCCCAAATGCTAAATTCACATTCAAAAATATACATTATCTTACTGACATGTAAAATTTTTTAATTTTGGGAGATAATTTAATGTAAAGTTGGATAGTTTCCTTTACCAATGTTTCCTCGTGGAATGGAGATGCACAGATCAGCAGATTTTGCAAAACTTCCGCAAAATGTGACTTTTTCTTGGGGACCTTCGGTGGCACAAAAATTAAAGCGAATTAATCGAATGAAATATATAAATGGTTAATTCAGTACCTAAGATGAAAAATCTACAGAGGTAACTGGAAATTATGTACCTGGAAAATTTGTTAACCCTCCAGTGTAAAGATAATGACTTGCAAACGGAGGCAGTAACCAATGGAAAAATCCACCAATGAGTGTAGCGTAAGCAGTGAAAAATCCTGGAGTGACTAAATCCTTTTTGATTTCAGTAACATCTTTTTCAATTTTCTTAAGTCTTCCCAAGGGGTCATCATTTCCTACGGGAAGATCAATCATTGCCGCCGTACTACAAAAATAAGAATGTGTAAACTCTTTGCTCATAGATATGTGGAGCAATGGAAAAAGTGATAATTTTCTTGTAAAATAACTGTGACTTACAAATGATTTCTCAGTTTATCGGGGTGACCAGAACGTGGAACTGGAAAGAACATATTTTAAAGACCATTAGATATCAGCACCACTTCAGAGAATTTCCAACTATTTCAATGCATGCAAAACTTTGAGAAAAAGGAGAGTTTTAAATATTGTACATGGATATCCGAGTCGAAGTGTTTTTGGAAGCCGTGCTTGTTTCCTGATCATCATTCTCCTGATGGCTCCTGTGACGATGGCTAGAATAGCTGTCGTGAAAGTGACTCCGCCCTCATTTTTGATGTCATGGATCATCTTGAGAGGAATTGGAGGAATGATGCAGCACTCGTACTGACTCTTCACTTTGAATCTGTGCCAGTCATTTTTATCAAATATCACTTTTGCTGAATAGAACACCTGGAACGTTTTCACGACGACGAACTGCAAGATCTTAAAGATGATTCTCATCCGGCTTACTTGGGGTTTATCCGGAATCCGAATTTCCTTCACACTCTTTCCTGCAAAGCGGGTCAGGATGAGTTTCAGGAGCGAGTAGCCGTCGACCAAGCAGTGATGGATTCGGAACACCACTGCCGTCTGTTTCTTCGACTCCTCCCCTTCAAAGTCCCTCACCACAACGAATTCCCAAGGACTTCGTTTCGGAGCAAACACCGCAGTGAGCAACTTTTGCCTCAGAGCCACCAAACCCGGACCATCCCGATATTTTTTTCCTTCCGGGTCCTGCATCCCGAATTCGTTGTACACCTTTAAATGATTCCGGACATCGAATTTCTCTTCCCACTTCCAAAAGTAGAATCCACAGTGGGTGGTGACGTACTGCTGGAGTTCAGGATAGGCCCACCCCTCATTTTTCTTGGCATACACGAGTCTGTCACTGATGTAGGCAGCAAGTTCCTCCGTGGAGGGCTCCCCTTCCAAAACATAGGTCAGCAAAATGGTTTCTTCCGGGTTTTTGTGCACTCCCGTGGCTGCAATCAAACTGGAAGAAGTGGTTAACATTTTTCCCAAGTCGGATCGATACCATTGCGCTGTCTTGGCCACAGTGTAGCGATAGAGGTGCAGGAGGGCAACTAAAACAATGGTCAGGGGCAGAGATACAATGGCAAAGAGACACCACGCTATCGTCAAGAAAATGACGATGGATTTCCAGACGACGCGTTTCAGAATGAAGTCGTAAGGAAAAGCACCGGTGGCCCTCATCGCAATACTGATCGGTTAGAAACTAGTGAACACAGCAGAAGGATCGAAAATATTCAGTCAGAATACCGATTTGGGGTCCCTTGGGACATATCAGGTGTTCCTTGGTCCAGGTGAAGGAGAAGAGTAGAGCCAGTTGGGAATCTACTTTAAGACTCACCAAAGAAGAGATTAGTAGTGGGAGGAAATTCCAGGTGCATGCTTAACTCTGACACAGGAGATAAGCAGAGGATTAAACAACTGTGATTTAATTGGGGATTATAACACGTTGAGACTCAATTGAAAAACAACCTCTTATTATATGATTGTGAAGAAACTTGGTAATTGGTGATGAATAACTTGATATTCATCTTACCTCACCTCTCTGTCTTGTCTACAGCATAGCTCAACAAAGCAAATACTTCGTACATCCCTCTATCTTTAGTGTTCCATTATAGCCGGCCAAAACTAAAAACCACTTCTCGTGCAAAACAAGCAAAATGCATACAATGGTCAAAAGAGGAAAAATAGATAAAGCGGTCAAATAGGGACATAATGGGTAAATTGGTCAACATGGGCAGAATGGATAAAACCGTCAAAAAGGAGCTAAATGGGTAAAACGGTCAAAAGGGGCTAAATGGGTAAAACGGTCAAGAGGAGCTATATGGGTAAAACGGTCAAAAGGGGCTAAATGGGTAAAACGGTCAAAAGGGGCTAAATGGGTAAAACGGTCAAGAGGAGCTATATGGGTAAAACGGTCAAAAGGGGCTAAATGGGTAAAACGGTCGAAAGGGGCTAAATGGGTAAAACGGTCAAAAGGGGCTAAATCGGCAAAACGGTCAAAAGGGGTTAAATGGATGAAACGGTCAAAAGGGGCAAAATGGGCAAAAGGTCAAAATGGGAAAATAGGTAAAACCGTCAAATAGAGGTAAAATAAATAAAGCGGTCAAAAGAGACACAATGGGTAAAGCGGTCAAATAGGTGAAAAATGGGTAAAACGGTCAAAAGGGGACAAAATGAGTAAGCGGTTAAAATTGATAAAATTAAAAAACGACCGAAACTAGTAATTATATTTAAATTGAATTGATTTATTGCCTTTTATTTAATCAATTCTAAGTTAGCTAAGGTGACATAAAGTAAACATTTCATTATGTTTTAAATTCTTAGTATTGGTTTAACATCACTTATTGAATATCCTGAATTTTACTTTAATCAATTCTTAATTTTACCCCTGTTGCCCACTATCCACCTATAAATTTAGCTCCCCACTAGGACATTTTGCCCACTTCCATTTTACCCACTGTCTACTGGAACACTGGCTCTGGCTGTAATGTACACTATGCCTGACTGTACGCAGAAACAGGGTTAAACAGTTGTACGGCGTATGTACTGTATACTTAGTACAACTGCTTGTTCATGTATTTGAATCTTAAGTGACTTCTGGTGTACTGTACATGTACAAATAGCACATACATTGTCTACTATACTGGTTTGGCCTGTGCGTAGATTAGGGGCCAATCTTGATTCTCATACGTCAACAATAACAATCCTGGACTGTGAGAACACATCTTTGTGCTTCTTATTCAAGGAAAATCCAGCATTCGAGGAAATAGAGTTGCAAAGCAGGATTAGTAGCATTGCTGCTATTCTATTCTTGAGAGTCATAAATAACCCCGTGCGAAAAACTAAGCAGCTTTTGCCTACAACAACAACAAAAGAGATTCCTCAGCGCAATTGCTAATTTACTGTCGATGGCCTACTGGCCTTCCGCTGAACTCTCCTAACACACAGCACTCACAATCTATTATTCAATAGCGAAAGCTATTGTATGTTTTTGGGATGTCCGTCTGTCTGTCTGTTAGTTAGTTAGTTAGTTAGTGAGTATATGCAATATCTCAGGAACGCCTTGAAATATCTCGATGAAACTTTCAGTGGGTCTTCTAGGGACTAAGTGTAGGTTCCCATTGAAATATGGGGTTAATCGGTAACACCCTTGTGACCTTTAACCTAGTTTTAAGTCTACCCATATGTTATATGTTATATTGAGGATGTTGTGTGTATGTTGTGGTATGTGTCGTAGTCTGCACTAGTGACCATTATATGTCGCAGTCTGTACTAATGACCACTACATGCAGTCTGATTGATGTTTTGAATAAATTCAAATAAATTCGAATTGTTTTGAATGAATTCAAATAAATTCGAAATGTTTTGAATAAATTCAAGTAAATTCGAAATGTTTTGAATAAGTTCAAGTAAATTCGAAATGTTTTGAATAAATTCAAGTAAATTCGAAATGTTTTGAATAAATTCAAGTAAATTCGAAATGTTTTGAATAAATTCAAGTAAATTCGAAATGTTTTGAATAAATTCAAGTAAATTCGAAATGTTTTGAATAAATTCAAGTAAATTCGAAATGTTTTGAATAAATTCAAGTAAATTCGAAATGCTTTGAATAAATTCAAGTAAATTCGAAATGCTTTGAATAAATTCAAGTAAATTCGAAATGCTTTGAATAAATTCAAGTAAATTCGAAATGTTTTGAATAAATTCAAGTAAATTCGAAGTGTTTTGAATAAATTCAAGTAAATTCAAAATGCTTTGAATAAATTCAAGTAAATTCGAAATGTTTTGAATAAATTCAAGTAAATTCAAAATGCTTTGAATAAATTCAAGTAAATTCGAAATGTTTTGAATAAATTCAAGTAAATTCGAAATGTTTTGAATAAATTCAAGTAAATTCGAAATGTTTTGAATAAATTCAAATAAATTCGAAATGTTTTGAATAAATTCAAATAAATTCGAAATGTTTTGAATAAATACAATTATTTTGCTTTCGCTATTGTCTTATATCCGTTTTGCAATGGTTTATTACAAGATTACAACAGTCGACTCAGGTGCTGTATTACTTACATCTTAAAGCACACCGTCCCTACTTAATTTTATTGCTTCCTTTTGCATGCATGGATAAACCTGAAAATCGTGCCGGGTTGCAGTTTCCTTATACGCCTTGCCGCTGGTTTTATTTTGTGAAATAAGCTGACTTTAGCAAATAATTAATCTTAATATTATATTTGGCGATTTTCTTCAGGATTTATTACCACCAAGTGAGTCAGGATTTCCTTTCGGAATAAGTCTCGCAGTTGGGACACAAGTGTCATTAAATTAAGCGCGCTCTCACAGAACAGTTAATGAAGAAATAGAGAAAAGATGTTTTCCTATGATGATACGTAAAAGAATACTCGAAATGATTGTACCAACATTTAGTTATCTAATTAATTGTTTATTCCTTATTATACGTATTATAATTAGCAATTAGTAAATTAGATAATATCCACTTATATCAAGGTGGGAAGACTATAAGTAAAGGCAAAAGAAAAAGTATACTAGTTATATCGGTGATATATAATCAAAATTTCTTTATCAACCTTTCCAGAAGAAAATAAAAACAAAAAATAAAAACGTTATTATTAAACACTGCACCATGTTTGGTATTTAAAGCAATTATGTTAACGATAACTAATCATTCATCCGAAACTTGGCTCTGCACCAGATGGCTTATCAATGCAGACGTGGACGACAAATACGAATGCTTATGTATGTAATATTATGTAAGCAATATAATTTCCCTTTTGTATTTACTGTACTTTTACATGCACTACTGGATTGTAGTAGATTTCATTTGTACGCAAATAAGCATCATTCCATTTGCTCACTCAAGATTAAACAGCTTCAGGATCAGGATTAATAGAGGTCGGCAAATGGGGTTCTTTGCCCTTTCAACATGGGATTATCCATATAAATATTTATATACGCAAGTACCGGACATTTGAGCATGCTTACCGTTCTTAAAAAATAAAATGCATGAAATGAACAATTTTTGATTAAATTTGTCACATATTTAACATGTTTTATGGACTGATTTAATAATTGTGCTAATACTTCTGTTTGCACAAGAAGGGGTTAGGGGCGGGTCAGTTATACTAATGCTAGCCCACCTCTAAAAAGTTGATTGTGGTTTTATTGCTCAAATCAGCTTTATTGACATCTGCGTCTAGATCAACTCGAGAAGAGGTTGCAGCTTCTCTAACCCCCATTACATATGTCGCAGTCTCAACAGGGCACCATACCGAATCACAACCCTAATTCTCAACTCCATCCAAAGATTTTCTATTTAGTCATGAGAATTCCAAAAAATAAAAAATTGAAACAAAATCTACATCTGTTAACTAGAATGTCATCTATATCAATTGAAAAAGCATTTTGATTTTAGACAGAAATGCGAAATAATTTCCCAATTTGGTGAACTATTTTGATCTTGCTATTTAATTCAACTTTTTGCAAAGTCTACCGATACCCCGGGAAGTGTTTAGATTTTGAATAAATTCTATTTTTAAATAACAGCACGCATTATAGAATTTTCCAATCCATGGCAAAGTCTTATTACGCATAAGGTCGTGAAATTAAATATTATTGAAATAGAAATTTTTCTAACCAATTCTGAAATAGTGCTCCAAATATTTCCCCTGCTACTTTAATTATTGGTTGCTATTGCACTTTCCACTTTATATTATAATTAGCATTTGAATTAAAGTAGCGGGAAGGATTTGGGGCACTATTTTAGGATTCGCTAATTGCATGGTCAACTGAACACATGAATGGGCAACAGGAATGTGTTTCGCGTCAAGGTTTAGCATAAAAAGGGAAAGTGAGTCAGACTGGACTAAAGTAGGGTGTATGCGGTGTAGTTAAAGTTTTGACTACGACAGATGGTTGAACACATTCAATTGTGTCCTTGGAAATTGAGCTTACGAGTTACACTACATTAACTGCACGATCACAGATGACAGAGGGTCGCCGGGATTCCTCATTTTGCAGCGAAACACAAATATTGCAGAAATATTGCAAGTGCGTATTCCCTCAGCGGATTTAATACAAGTCAGTCACCTTAAGTATTAACAATTAACATAGTCAACTGCCCACTCTCCAGAACTACCTGTTGTCATCATGGTTCATCCAACATGTGGACTGTCGCTCCAGAAAAGTGCAAGAATCGCTGCAATCTTTCAATTGGTAAACTTAATTTGCACATTTCTTCCACGTGTCTTATTAATTGCAGTTATAATAATTTAGATACTCATAAATTTCACGTTCTCTCCAAGTCTTTTCTCACACTTCTTTCAAAATCCAGTTTTTTCCTTGTCATCCTTCCCAAGCAATGGCAATAGCTATTTCAAAACATATTTCCCTGTACTTTTGGAAATACCTAATTAATCAAAATATTCAAAATATTTGTCTAAATCGGAACTTCTGCAATTATTCCAATAAAGACATTATTAGATGCAATTCTTTAACCGATTTTACTAAAAGCAGTAAAGGAAATAGTTCTAAAATAACTGCATTATCATTTTAAGTCGAATAAAGTGTATTTATTTATTTACGGATGATTTTATTGGTAATATATTAATGGTCATTCCTTGTGATTTTGTTTTTAATAAGGTAAGCAATTAAGCAACACAGTTCCTCTGTGTATGAAAAGTAGTCCCAGGCAGACAAAACTTTCTCAAGTTTCCCAAGTGCTCTCTTCGTTTATAATCAATTAGGCAGTTGACCCAAAACAAGATTTTGAAGAGGGTGTAACATTTTACTGCTCGTGACTACAATATTTGAGAAAGTAAATTTGTATTTCCACATTTTAGAGTTATCTGCACTTATTTATTTTTGTAGATCATTGCAGCGGCATTTGTACTACTAAATGTAAATGCACTGATGAAGGTCTTCCCTAAAGCTATGGAGGAAAGGAGCAAAACAGTATTAGAAGATCCATCAAAACCAAGTAAGCAATATAAAATTGTATTTTGAGTGTTTCTAGAAAATAATTACACGGTATTCATTGTAATAGCAGTATTTTAATTTATTTTACTCATTTTGTATTGAAATTTTGCTAGATTTGATGACTGCAGTACTGCTAAGTATTAACACATCTTATTGGACTGTCAGTCTCGGCCTGGCCATTCTACTTCTTGTTGGTGCTAATCAGGTTAACCCTTTCTTTACTTATTACTCCATTTATCAGCAATCAAAATAATAATTGCATTATTTTCCTGTGTTATAAAAAAATTATGGAAAATTGAATATTTAAGTATATTTAATATAAATAGAGTATAAGAAAGTAATAAACTATATAATATATATAATATATACTTAATATTTTAATTAAATATTTGAATAGGGGACTAATTATGATGAAAATTAATTTGCAGAGGGACATGCGGAAGTGCAGAACGTGGCTGGTGATGACCTGCATTTTGGCAATACTCTTCATCGTTGAAATTCTTATGGTCGTCTTTTCCTTGACTGCCTCACCAATTCAGATAACTTCGCCCATCGTGGCCACCTGTCTGCAGTGCTACATGTTGTGGATAGTCCACGAGTTTATGAACGAATTGCGACTGTCCTGCTAACGCATTTCACGTCCCTCACTCAATTATCAAAAGTGCTTCATGTAATTCGGCTTGTGAAACACAGGAAATTATTCCGAAATAAGTCTGGTTGCAATAAACTTCGGGGAAATCCTTTTAGCGTAGAAGAATAGTAATGTAGGTAAATACATTGTAATTTTAGTAGCAAAACAAATATTTTGTCAAACTTATCAACTAAGCAATAACTCTGCAAATAGTTATGCATATTATTACAACATTCGCAAAATTGTATAACCATGACTTGGTACTGAGTAGTCCTCTTAAAAATAATTTAATTTCTAATATCAATATAAATATTATTGTTTTAATTGCAAAAGTAGGACTTTTTCCACTGATGTAAGACTTTTAATTGACTTTCATCATTGCCAATTTTAAAGTAATACTCTTTATATGATCAAATGATTTCCCTCATTTATAGCTTACTGTTTATAAATTCAAATTAAGTCGTACGCGTACCCTAGGGGAATAAACTAGAGCAGGGATACTTTGGTATCCTCTGTCCAGTTCATAGGCATGTCAAGCTATGCTCCTTACTCCTTGGCAGTGCCTTTCAATTATAATTTTGTTAATATTTTGTATTTGTAGTTTAGCTAATACAAGAAAACGTTTGGTACACTGTTAAAGCCAAAACTTTCAAGCACATTCTCAATTCAATTTACCTTTTGGTTCCTTTTCTCAATGCAAAGACTTTGTGGGATACAATAAAATATGATTACAAATCAAAAATGTATTTATTTGCTTCCAATATTTCAATCATGTGTTAAATATTTGTCTTAGAAGACATCGTTTTATTTTAAGCTATGTAACTGTATAGCATCTCGTCTTAATTATAGTTGAATTCCAATCTGGTTCTTATCGGAATTACTTAGGATGCCTGAAACGAGCAGAATGTCTGACTACGTTGTCTCCACAGAACGTATGTGGTATTAATAAGCAGTTAGATTATAATCACTAGTTTTACTGATTGACAACCACAATTACAAATTGTACCTCGTGTGCTTTTAAAAGCAACAGGTCTTTTATTAGGGAGGCAGTGAGGCAGAACGAGATTGACAGCACGCAGTTCAAACAAGGCATATTGTCTAAGAGAAGTGAATTCGAGTGGGGCCAAGAGTCTTTCATGCGTGGCGGATTCATCGCATTCACCTTAATTAATTTAAAGGTTTGGGATGGGAAGCAATACGAAAACCAGTTGCTGTGCGCTCATTGCACCTATTCCACATTCAGTGACCCACTGTGCAAACAATAAACTCTCTTCACAAAGCTCCACTCAAAATTCAGGATCGATACAACAAATGTATAATAATTGGCTGGTACACAATACTCAACTAAACGAGGTCCATTGTACTGGTTCAGTAATGTTCCAGGTACAGAATTATCGATCTATAGAGAATATAATAGGATAATAGAGAATAATTTGAGAATGAAACAAATGCAATCATTTAGTCAATCAAAATAATAGAAAAATAATTAATTTGAATATGCTCTCTGCATTTGTTAGGGTTTGTTTGACTCAATCCCACCACTACATTGTCAGATGCACTCCCATTGTGTGGCTCAAAAGAGTAATAATAATGTTGCTAGTTAGCAACCTTCACCTGATTCATATGAATGAGCAATCCTTTAATAAAAGTCGTACTCAGTTGGCTGCTTCGGAGGGGAGCCGTACATAATAAGCTTTATATAACCCCTAATTCTCTCCCAATGAAGGTTTTTAACTCTTCAGTGGCAAAAGCATACGTTACTGATATATTTGCTAAATATTTGTTTTCCCTTTCTGCACTTTGGTCAAAGTTATTCCTTTAAAAATTCATGGGGAACTGGTGGCCCTTTTGCCCCTTCTTACAGGCACGCCTCTTAGCAATCAATTTTCAGTGTTAACAGCTAAGTTTCCCTTTCAAATGCTGTGATTTGGATATTATGTACTTCTGCAATGCCAGCAATGCATCCAACATTGTATAATCTTAACTCTGTAAACAATCAATTGCAATTAAACAATACCTACAATTACAACTCTCAAAGATAATATTACAGAGAAGGGCATATAATAATTTACAATAATAAGACAAAATGAGCTTACGGAGGATGTATTTCATTACAACATTTTATGTACAATAAAATGTTCCATCAAAAGTTTTTCGGTGTTTCAAGTGGTTTGTACTGCCTACTGTGGCTAACAGCACATTTTCAGTACTGCAGCTCCGCTCAGTCAATCGCAGGGAGCAATGCTATCACAGAATACCCGGAGGACTTCCCTCGAGTCAGACTTCCACCATTTCTCACCACGGTAGGCCACCTAACCCAAGGCATATTTTAATATTACTGTCATAAAGTCTTTGAAAATCTTAACTTATAATTATTGCTCTAAAATCGACAAACTTTGGTTTCTACGGTAAGGATCAAAGTCAACCCGACATCGCCTTTTACATAGGAAAGACAATTTGCATTGGAAAGACACGGAGAATTAAATTAATTTTATTTTGAATTTCATTTTTTACCCTAATTACATATGTGAAACGGCGTGTCTTTCCAATGTAAATCGTCTTTCATATGTAAAAGGCGATTGCGGGCTGACTCTGATCCTTACGGTATAATAACAGTTCCGAAAAGAGCAATAATTATGTTTAAAATATAGGAGGAGTTGATAAAGAGGCGTGGCTACCCTCTGGAAACTCACGATATCCAAACACAGGATGACTACATCTTGACAGTGCAAAGGATTCCCTACGGGAAGGCAGAGGGGGGAAAGAAGGGGGAGGGGGGTAAGTTTCCAGTCTACATTGTCCACGGATCTGCACAGTCCTCTGCAGATTGGGTGGCCAACCTCAATGAAGACGATTGCCTCCCCTTTCGTCTTGCCAATGCCGGTTCGTTTTTTTATTAATAGGCTAATACTAATAATACAGAGTGTTTCAGTTCAAAGTATCCATAGGACATCCAGTGTATAAGGAAATATCATTGTTTGTGTGTACGTCAGTTTTAATGCTCCGTGTCAAGCCAAAAGTGGGCAATTTATATACACATGTACTTTCTACTATACACTGGATGCCCTATGGATACCTTTACCTGAAACTATCTGTAGTATTAGTTGAAGGGATAAAAACCAGTTGGCATTTACTTGCAGGTTTCGATGTCTGGATTGGAAATATCAGAGGAACAGCTTATTCTAGTCGCCACATAAAATTATCCAATGAAAATACCGCATTTTGGAATTTTAGGTACCTCTTAACGATATTTTAAATCAAAGGTATTTATCCATACTGAAATAGCTGCGACAACGCTTTTGGCAGATTGTACAGTAAAATAGAAATTCATATCTGCACCGTAATTTAGGTATTACCTTTTTCCTAAATATACACTATTTTGTCGAAATTCGTGTATTGTTTTGATTTCAGCATTGACGAATTGGCGAAATACGATTTGCCGAACACAATAGACTACATTTTGGCTAAAAGCAATTCTTCCCGGCTGCACTACATTGGGTTTTCACTGGGCAACACTATTTTTTATATGACAATGGCAGGCAGACCTGAGTACAACCACAAAATAGGACTGCACGTCTCCTACTCACCAGTTGTCTTCTTTTCTACTTTTCCCAAAATATGGAGCATCATGTCTCTCTTCATACAACCATTAGGAGTAATTATTTCTTTCAAAATCATATTCCATAACAGAGTAAAACTTGAATGCTGAACTAAAGCAGTTAACAGAATGACAATTTTCTTATTATTGATTGACTCCATTGGTTCTTCTGACTTCTGGAAAGTCCTGTATTGAACTAAGGTTGGATATTTCCCTTATATATACAGGTTCTGCAAAAAGTGACAAAGGGATTTCCCATTCCTCCTCAGGGATTAACCTTTTTGGTGAATCAGGTCCTCTCAGTTATCTGCAGTCAACGTATCTTTGTTGGCCTTTGCAGACAAATCTTTTTTGTCTTTGGATACGGACCACGAAACTCCATCGAGGTAAACCACGCATTTAAATTAAAATTATTAGCTAACCAATATTTCTCCATATACCCGGACCTGGAAGTCCCATAGAAACTTTGTAGAGGCTCTCACTGTATTTGAAAAGTTTGTTTATTGTGTGAATCTCAGGAACAGACGGCGAGTGTGTTGGGTCACTTGTTCACACCTTCGGCCATGAAGATCCTCATCCACATTCTCCAAATGGTGCAGAGTGACAGGTTCTGCAGGTACGACGAGGGCCCCCTGCAGAATGAGCGCCTCTACGGACAAAAGACGCCCCCCAGCTACGACCTGGCCAAAGTCTCCGCCCCCGTCGCCCTCTTCTTCGGAACCGGGGACGTGTACGCCAATCGAAGAGGAATGGACAGATTGGCCAGCGGTTTGCCAAATGTAATTGATTTCTACACGGTGCCTGGTGCCTTCACCCATCTCGACTTCATGTACGGCACCCGCCTTAATAACCTTGTCTACAACCACACCGTCCACCTTCTTAATAAATTCTCCTCAAATTCATCCCCTATCAATTCTTCAGTTTAGTACAAAACCTTCTTTTCTAAATCTTTTTACATGACAGCTCATTTTTACCTCTGGGCATTAACCAATAGCAATGCCAAATGTTCAGTGTTCAGAGGAGTTTGCAATGCTCCCGATAGTGGATTGAGCACAGATCCTGCTCTCCGCGGTGTAGGGGAACCTGATAGTCAAAAAATACATTGGTTATATATTTTTTGAGGTATGCGTGGCAATATACAGAGAGGTTCAGTACAAACGTTCCATAGGATTTACAATGTATAAGGAAGTGCTGTGATATATATCTAAGTTGGTTTTGACCTTCCGCTTTTCGAGTCAGGAAGCGGCAACTTAAATACCAATGTATTACATATCTATGAGTTGTTCCATGTAACGTATAAAGCGAAACTCTCTGTATAAAGCACGAAAATCAATGACATTTTGAGTAAAGATTTGTTTCCAGAAAGAGTTACGGCAATAGCTCCCAGACTAAAGACCGG
This sequence comes from Yoshiicerus persimilis, assembly GCA_020352615.2. Lineage (NCBI taxonomy): Eukaryota > Metazoa > Arthropoda > Collembola > Entomobryomorpha > Tomoceridae > Yoshiicerus > Yoshiicerus persimilis. Next base: position 1,466,279 of record CM036941.2, read on the forward strand.
AAATGACTTCCCAACTCCTGGAAAGTTCTTCGAATAGTCTTAAATGTAAAAATCAGTGGTTTATAATACTTGAACCAAGTTTTCAGGATATTATGAAATAAATATCGTAAATAAATAACCGTAATATTTTCCGCTGTTTTCATTTGACGCATCTCTGATTTAAGGGTAGAAGCTATTTACTTATTGTTTGGATGGTTTAGTTATTGGTTGGCTAGTTTTTTTTGGATTACTCATTGTTTGACTAAAAATAAATTTTTTGTTGGGTCGTTTAAATATGAGCGTTTATTGCAAGTTGGAACTCTGAAATTTTTGGGCCACAATTATCCGATTTCTAGCATGAGACAAAATTTTCTATATTATTAACTTACTTTTTGAGTTGCTTCACTTTAATACTTTCGTTTACAAAACAGTGATCAAAGCAACGCAAGTATTATATGTAGCAGACCCCAACTAACTATTCTGATGCTGTACTCAAAGAAACAAGTGTTGAGATTACTAAAGCTTGATTTTTATTGTTTATTAGTTTTACAATAAATTTTAAAAATAATTAACATAATACTATTTCACTGCCAGTATGTATTCAGCTCACAAACCTCGATGGCCAAAAAAGTATTTTATATATTAGTTACATAAGAATAGAATTCTTGACATATTTAAGTACTACATTTGAATAGAAATGAGGTTGATTGCGTGTATATAGCAACACAAGGTAGTAGGATATAGTAGGATATGCAGCCTCTGATGTTGTTCACCACTATTTTTGCGATCTTTATCAACGTAATGCTGCAGAGCACAACAAACGAGCGTAAGCAATACACAAATGCAACATTTATTTTTTCAGCAGTCTAATAAGTACGTTTCAAGTATAGTTTAATGGTTTTAAAAAGGCTAGTTTGCCATTTCCTTCACGCACTCCAATTGTAAACTAAATTGATAAAGAATTGCATAATCACAAATATCTGAAAAATGCGTTGCACGCATTAACACAAGGACAAAATTACAAATTGATATTGGGACTACAGTAATAGGGTGTTAGGCGAAGTGCCACCAGGGAAACTGCCACCTCGGACAACTGCCACCAGGACAACTGCCACCACGGACAACTGCCACTAGGACAACTGCCACCATGGACAACTGCCACAAAATAGGCGGAGCATGTTATAAGCCTTATAGGTGTTAGCATGTTATACGCCTTATGGGTGTTAGCATGTTATAAGCCTAATGGGTGTTAGCATTGATAAAAATTGAAACTTTTCACGACTTTTTAATCAAGTTTTGGCATGACTTTTTTCCTAATTGACACAAATGGGTGTTAGCATGTTATAATCCTTATGGGTGTTAGCATGTTATAACTCTTATGGGTGTTAGCACGTTATAATACCTCTTATGGGTGTTAGCATGTTATAATAACTCTTATGGGTGTTAGCATGTTACAATAACTCTTATGGGTGTTAGCATGTTATAACTCTTATGGGTGTTAGCACGTTATAATACCTCTTATGTGTGTTAGCATGTTATAATAACTCTTATGGTTGTTAGCATGTTATAAACCTTATGGGTGTTAGCACGTTATAATACCTCTTATGGGTGTTAGCATGTTATAATAACTCTTATGGGTGTTAGCATGTTACAATAACTCTTATGAGTGTTAGCATGTTATAACTCTTATGGGTGTTAGCACGTTATAATACCTCTTATGTGTGTTAGCATGTTATAATAACTCTTATGGGTGTTAGCATGTTATAATAACTCTTATGGTTGTTAGCATGTTATAAACCTTATGGGTGTTAGCACGTTATAATACCTCTTATGGGTGTTAGCATGTTATAATAACTCTTATGGGTGTTAGCATGTTATAATAACTCTTATGGTTGTTAGCATGTTATAAACCTTATGGGTGTTAGCATGGTACAATCCTTATTGGTGTTAGCATGTTATAAGCTTTATGGGTGTTAGCATGTATTAGCATGAGACTTATATGTCTTTGGATTGTAAACTTTGCTCCTCCTATTGTCGTGGCAGTTGTCTTTTCATCATAGGCTTTCCTATGTAAATGTGCTCCGCCTATTGATGTGGCAGTTGTCCGTGGGGGCAGTTGTCCTGGTGGCAGTTGTCCGTGGTGGCAGTTGTCCTGGTGGCAGTTGTCCGAGGTGGCAGTTTCCCTGGTGGCACTTCGCCGGACACGCAGTAATAGTATACAAGTTCAGCGTGCGGTGGAAGCCATGAAAGGCCTTCTGACATTGATTCCTCCTATTACATTACATGAACCCCAATTGGGGGAAAGAAACATAGAAAACCGTTACAATGAAACAAAAGATAACTGAGCCAAGATATTTGGAACATATAGTGGCACAGGAAGCTGACAACCCTGCATAACCAGTAAAGATATTTTACAGTGAATTCAAATATTCGTCTAATATTCAAAAATGAGATTTGAATATAAATCAGTTACGCTTGCATGCAAACATTTTATTTAGCAGAATATCGTACATTCATCTCTCTTTTTTAAAATGCACATAGTCGGTTTTCTTCAGAAATCCGACTGTACTATCATACTATAATCGTCCCTCTAAATCAGAAAGGAGCTAAACCAAATGATCACTAATGCATGGGGAAAAGAGACAAACCAATTCATCATTAGGTCAGAAAGGTGCTAAACCAGTTGACCACTAATTCAGAAAAGGGCTAAACTACTTTCATCATTATTTCCAAAAAGTTATAAACCACGCTAATGAAAGAACTGAAATATTGCCGAGTTAATAATTAATTGGTTTAGCGCATTTCTGAACTAATGATGAGTTTGTTTGTCTCTTTTCCCCATTAGTGATCATTTGGTTTAGCTTCTTTCTGATTTAGAGGGACGATATATTATTATTATTACAGAAGGTTTGGACTAAATTAGTTGGTGAACTAAATTTTATCAAATTAAAAAAATCGTTATGTAATTAGGAAACCAAAATGAATGTTTTGAGGAGCGTCCCAAAGGTAATAAAGATTCTAAATGATTGCAATTTCATAATTACTTTGTCTTTTAAATATAGGTTGAAACTGCAGCATAACCAGCTGCGTATCATCGGTACTAAAATTTAATATTGTTGACTAGCACTAGTACGATTATTTCAATGAAAGTGATGTTAGTATTGATACAATGAATATTAGTCCATTTCATTTACTACAGTCGTAAATTTTTGTACCTACCAACGTAGTATCGCTTATTGCAAACATTATGGCGATAGAACTAAACTCCTGTTGCTTCCTTAAATATGTGTTCACAATTAAGTAGAATCTGAATAAAAAGAGACTAAAAATGTATAATAATTACCCCATTGCATTGTGGCTGTGCCTAAGAAATGTGTGTGAAGCAATACAAGAAGCAGAGTAGTTGTAAGAAATCCTAAGCCTCTTGTACCTACTATTAACAATGCTGTAGTAAATGTCATTTTTCCAAATGCACCTCAACCTCACTCTTCTTATCTCACCAAACAAACAATGATTGCCACAAGACTCTAGTAAATAGTAAATACTGGTTTTCTAATAGTAGAATAGTGTTTGATCAGACTAGTAACACAGACACCTTGTGCTTTAATACTGCTAATTAAATGATAAATCGTCCCATTTTATTTACATAGCTATGATTTTTGTGTGTGAATGCTTATGAATTGAATTGTGATGTTTATATCTAGTAATAATATTATTGTTTAGCTGGTGCAGTTAAAAATGACAGCAGTTAAGAAGAACGTGCTCGTAATGGTCGCAACACAACACAATTATGTAACCACCACCATTTTATTGTAAACATGAAACAATTAAAGGTTAGTTCAGAGGTTGCAGATATCGCCGAAAGGGAAATAATATAAATAGTCAGAACAGAGATTCGTTCCAATCATTCCTTCTTCGAGCTCCACAACATCAAGTCATTTTCCATCCACCAACAAATCAACCGCCATCATGATCAAGGTTTCTATTTTAGTCCTTTCTGCACTTAAATGATTATTTCCAAATTTCAATCAACTAATTGGTGACTAATTATTGCGTAGGTCGCTCTCGTTCTCGCCGTCGCTGGATTCGCTTCCGCCGGCAACTTGGGATTAGCCGGTTTGGGATACGCCGGAGTCGGTTTGGCCGGTGTTGGCGTTGCCCCAGCCGCCGCCATCATCCCCGCCCCAGTAGTCTCCTACTCTGCCTACGGAGCTGCTCAACAAGCCGGACTCCAACGCATCGTAGCCGACACCCAAGCTGCCGTCAATCTTGTAATTAATTATTCTCACTTCTAATTAATTAATTAAAAAAAATAATTTAGAGATATTCATAACTATGGTACTATTTCAGGATGCTTCCGTCCGCAGCGCTGCTATTCAAAACCAACAAGCTCGCGTCCAAGCCGCTGTCAACCAACAAGTAAGCATTCCCAAACTCCACATTTGTAATTTGAAAAGCAGGATTATCTAAAAGAAAGAGTTGAGACTAAAATTTTTATTGTTTTAGCACTCTTTGAATAACGCCGCTGTCCAAGTCGCCAGCCAACAAGCCATTGCCTACGGCAATGCTGTCAACAGAGCTGCCACCGCCCAAGCCGCCATCAACCAAGTAAAACTCATTACCCTTTTTTTAAATCATTTCTACTAATTGATTTGCCACCATTAATCATGACTGACGTGAAATCACAAAAGAAAGAAAATTAATAAGATTGTCGGGTTATTAGGCTGTTTCCAACGAAGCTGCTGCCAACGTCAACGCTGCCAGACTTCACACCGCTGCTGTCATCCAAGTAAGATCATTAATTAGTAAAAAGCACAGTTCCCATTAAACATCCAAAATCCTTTTTAGAATGCAATTATTCGTCATTATTAATTTCTATTTTTCAGTAAATATTAATTTTTATTTTTGCAATTCCTTAATTAGGCCAACCACAACAACGTCGCTAGTGTCACCCAAGCTGCTGTTTTGAGGTGACTGAATCCTAATATCCGTTTCCCATGATTTCGTCACTTGGTAATTAAAACCGGGGAATTATTTATGCGCAGAAACTCTGCTCTTGCCACCGTCGGTGCTAACCAAATTGCTGGAGCTAATGTTGGTGCTGGAGTCCTCACCGCTGGAGTCCCAGTCGTCGGAGGTTTGGCTGTCGGCTCTCTCGGAGGTTTGGCCGTCGGCTCCCCACTTGTCGGAGGTGTCGCTTACAACTCCTTGGGATTGGGATACGGAGCTGGATTAGTCTCTCCCCTTGGAGCTGGTCTTGTCAAAGTCCACTAAATAAATATTCCTTCCTCGCTTTCCGCTGGTAAATACTCAACCCCACTCTTGCAGTTTTTCTATTATCCTATTTTTCATAACATTTGCCATAATTAACAAATATTTCAATTTTCAATAGAAATAACGTCTCCTGCATTTATTTGAAGAAATCCGATGCACTTGTACGTTCTGCAGCGAGAGGGTGACTTCACTTCCACCAATTACCGCATGATTTTCAACTTTATTAGACGACCCTGTGGAAACACAAATCCTATTATTTAAAATCGTTCTCGCTTGCCAAAACACACGGTGGGACGTAAATATCTGTTATCATCTTCATTGTACCCACTATGTAAAAATAGTTGCCACTGTTAATTATTGTTGAAATAAATATAGGCGAATTCGATTCCTATTACAAAATAACGTCATTCTAATTATTAATTAATAAAAACATCGTGCTTTACTCATTCTTTTGCAGTCAACTATTTATTAACCCCTTTCCCCATGCATTCATATATTATATCCATGTTATTAAAATGAGCGAACAAAGAAAAATGACCCACTGGCGTTATATAAGCAGCGAAGGAGAAACAGAATGGGAGGGAACAGTTTCATTTAATCTGGAAAATACACGAACAGAATTGGATGTGATTCTGTGAAGTGAAAATTGTCCCATTGTCAGTGTCACCGTCACCTTCATATCATTATTGTCCCTTATGGTATGAGGATTCACTCTTTATTAGGCTCATACCGTTTTACAGTCCAATTTCCAAGTTTTAACTTTATTTTTATAGAATATAACTTGGAAATACATTTTGGAAAAGTTAATAATATTTTGAGGTTGAAGTAATTGTTGAATACAACTCACGAAATGTTTTTGTAAGTCGCTGACTTGGAATTTTATCCATAGCAAATCGAATATCACCAGCTGTGATGTCAGACGACGGTCAAGTGCCAGAAGCAAACAATGAAGAAACCCCGGTTTTAGTAACTGAAGCAAATTCGACGTGTTCAAAAAGTGTGGTTATTAAATTGGAACGCCTTAACTCTGAATTAGTCGAAGCGTTGTTAAAAGCGCTAAATGAAAAATTAGAAAATAACAGGCTTTTACAGGGTAAGGACTTATATTTTACACTATTTTGTGAGGCATTGCATTTGCATTGAAATCATGTTTGTTATTGAAATTTAGAAGCATCATTTGTGAGACGGAGTCAACGGCAAACGAAAACTGAGGAAAAGGAAAAATGCACAAAAGTTGACAGTAGTAGCGGTCAGGTAAATAAATATTTATACTGTAAAATTAATTATTACTAGTTGCGAATTCGGTTTGCAACCAGTAATAAATTGACGATTCACACTTAATACTTTTAATTAACTGTAAAATACGATTTTTTAGAACGGCCGCAGATGTACCAGGTTGAGTTCTGGAAAAAGTGGTAATGATGGGGCTAGAAAAAGTCGGAGATCTGAAAGGACTGCAGTTACGGAGAGGAAATCGAACGGGACTGGGTCCACTGAAGCCCAAGTATCTAATAAAGAGAACGAGGACTCTGAAAGTGATAGTGAGGTGGAGCAGAGGCGTAGCAAACGAACCAAAGCAGCTGCCAAGAGGTCACCCGAAGACAAAAAGCGAAGGCGTCGCCACTCATCCGTAAGTATTTACAAGATATATCAATATCAATATCCCAATTGACAGAAATTGGTATTTTGTATTTGCAGGATGAAGAGTTCCGAGTGAAGACGAGTGGTCGCAAGAAAAGTGACAGTGACCAAGAATTCGAAGCAATGTTGGACGACGAAAAGGTTTCCTCTGAGAGTTATTTCAGTGACAGTAGCGGGAGTGACTGGAGCGGGAAGCAGAGACCATTCGGATTCAGGAGGAGGAAGAGGAAAGTGTCGAAAGCCTTCGAATACGCCGAGTTTGCCAAAACAATCACTGGCAAGGGAAAAGGAAAAATGTCCGATGACGGAGAGCACTACGGATTCTGCCAGAAGTGCAAGGAGGGCGGGGAAATTATCTGCTGCCTCACCTGTCGGTGGTCCTACCATTTGCTCTGCCTTAACCCACCTCTGCAACACATTCCAGACGGAAAGTGGCAATGTCCTCGCTGCTCGGTAAGACCAACAATTACAAAGTCAGGCTTAGACACTTATTTCTTAAGAGAGTTCAATAAAAACCACTTTAAAGGAAATTCCCTTTTGTAATTTTAAATTTTATTATTAAAAAAATGTTTTTTAATTTATTCTTTTTGAATTTTAAAAATAATTTAAAGGTTGAAGAATTGCCTGGTAAGCCGAATAAGATTCTTGGTTGGCGGTGGAAAGAAAGTAAGGAGGAGAGGGAAAACTTTGCAAAACTGTCTGCCTTCGAGCAGAAACTGGCAGCGAAGCCTCAACGGGAGTATTTGGTGCACTGGACTGATCAGTCCTACTGGAAGTGCTCCTGGGTGGGCGAAACCCAAATGTCCATCTGCCACACGGTCATGCTCAGAAACTTTGAGAGAAACATTGAGAGCTTTGAGGAGGAAATGTGCGTTTTGGGCGACTCTGCAGATCCTCTCTATGAACGGTTCTACAAGTACGGAGTGGATCCGCAATGGCTCCAGATACACAAAGTTATCAACCACCGCAGAATGTACGGCAAAAATGAATATTTAGTCAAGTGGCGGAGAGTGCCCTACACCGAAGTCTCCTGGGAAAAAGCGGACGACCAAGAAATTCCCGATTTTAAAAGATTTCAGGAGATTTATCATGTACGACCCTGTAATAATACACTTTTGTACACCTACCGTTTAGAAAACTAATGCGATTCTATTTTTTAGGAGTGGAAAATGGTGTTCCAGGGAGACGCTGATTACGAGTTGTGAGACCAACGTTTTTATCATCATTATTGGCTAATTCAATTTGTAATTAAAAATTAATGTGTGGTATATTGTTTACAGCAAACATATAACTCCTCCTCCTGAATCCCCAATTGGAGATTTAACTGTGAAATTCGAAAGTCAGCCTCCATTCGTCGATACTGCCGGCGGCCTCAGTCTGCACGACTACCAACTGGATTCCCTTAACTGGTTAAGGCAGTCGTGGCACAATGGCACTAGCACCATTTTAGCTGGTATGTAACCTATTTCCACATTTAATAGTCTTCCCAGAGACACCTTTGCTATACTAATTCAAAATATTAATTTATCCGGAATTATCTCATCAATTGTAACTATCACTCTTATTAGATGAAATGGGACTTGGGAAAACCATTCAAGCAATTATATTTCTGTACTCCCTGTACAAAGAGGGACACTCAACGGGACCATTTTTGGTGAGTCTTCCATTCCTAACATTCATCGAACCATTACAAACACTCACTGTGCCATAAAATATACACTTCATTAAAAACTAAAAGAATAAAACCAAGGCTGTTGTAATCAAGGTGATTCTCTTGTAAGGTTATCTCAATCGGAAATTTTTAATTCCAACATTTCAATTTTTCTGCATATTTGATATGAGATACGTTGCACGTATTTTCAGATTTCCGTATTTATTGTTTGAATCCTCTAGTAAAGCTAAAAAATCCCATTTAGCTCCAGAACGAAGAAAACTGAAGTTTTAAACTAAAAATTTTCTCTTGAGATAACCTTACACGAGAATCACCAATGGTTACAAAAGCCTTGAAAAAGACATTGACTCACTTCCTCCATAAATATACAAAATACCATTTAAGTTACAAATGTACAAAAAATCATTTACATTGCATTAACCCAAAGTACCTTAATTTAATTAACATTTGCCATTATTTTAGTTTATCAGACTTTAGTCAAATTGTACCACACTTCAAATGTAAAAAATTAGGGTATTGTGAGATATAATTACGGCAAACGATCTGAATTCTTAATAATGAGATTGATTTGCACAGGTTTGTGCACCCCTGTCCACGGTGATGAACTGGGAGCGTGAGTTTGAGTTGTGGGCGCCCGACATGTATGTCGTGACCTACACGGGTTTCCAAGACGAACGAATCGTCATCCGTGAAAACGAGTTGTCGGATTCGTTCAGTCGGCCGAAGGGGTGTAAAGCAGCTGGGAAAATCCGGGGAGACGTCAAGTTCCACGTGCTCCTCACCTCCTACGAATACATCACCAAAGACTTGTCCCTGCTGTCATCCGTCTCCTGGGTCGCCATGGTCGTCGACGAAGGCCACCGACTCAAAAACAACAAATCCAAGGTACCTGTCTAATTACTGTAACTACGCAAACTAATTTGTGTCCCTCATTCCGCTAATTGAGTATTTTGTGCCTAGTTCTTCGACAACCTGAATAATTATGACGCCAAGTACAAACTGATTCTTTCCGGAACTCCTCTGCAGAACAATTTACAGGAATTGTTCAATATGCTCTACTTCCTGTGTCCCGACGACAGAGAGGAGTTCGAGTCTCTCGAGCAGCAGTTCTCCACAGACGAAATTAATTACAAGGAACAAGTTCTCAAACTCCACTCTCTCCTCTTCTCCAGAATGCTTAGACGCGTCAAGGAAGACGTTCTCAAAGTAAGATTCACATTCACCATCACTTCCCTTTAATCCCTTTCTAATAATGCATTTAATTAATGAAAAGTGTCTCGCATATGGAATGGTAGACAATAAATATTGAACATTACTACAAATAATGCATTTTAACAGGACTTGCCTACAAAAACGGAAATTATAGTGAAGGTGGAACTGTCTCCGATGCAGAAGAAATACTACAAGTACATTTTGACCAAAAACTTTGAAGCTCTCAACTCGAAAAGTGGTGGCCACTGGGTGAGAAACATTCACAAAGTACTAGTAAAAGGTGCTTAAGGTTACTATTCTCGTTTTAAAAATCACGGAATGATCATTGACATGTAAATCACCACTTACGTTTTTTCTATCAGCAAAAAAATCAAAAAAATTTCTATCAGTAAAAAAATCATGATTACAAAAATGTGAATCATGATTTACATGTAGATGACCGTTCCCGTTATTTTTTAAAAAACGGGAACAGTACCCTTAACAGAGTCCTGATGAATGTGTATGGTGATTGCAGGCGACGTTGATGTACGTGATCGTGGACCTTCAAAAGTGCTGCAACCATCCGTACCTGTTCTCGACGGCGATGATGAAGGCTCCCGTGCTGCCCAGTGACATCTACGAAACGACTGCACTGGTGAAGGCCTCGGGGAAACTGGGACTCCTCCAAAAGATGCTGCGAGGACTGCAGGCGGGAGGAAACCGGGTGCTCATCTTTTCCCACTCCATAAAGATGCTGGACATCCTGGAAGACTTCCTGGAGGGGGAGGGCTACGAGTACGAACGCATCGACGGAAGCGACAGAGGCTCCGACAGACAGAGTGCCATCGACAGGTTCAATGCACCCGACGCCAAGCAATTCGTCTTCCTCCTCTCAACCAAGTAATTCCCCACTTCCCATCCTTCCAATACTGCTTACTGTCAAATATTTCCCCATTGACGGGTTTTGTGGATTTTGGTGCTATGGAAGCACTTTCTGATTGGCCCAGATTCGTCATTTAGGAGCCATGTGAGCCATCCCATAGGTTGATTCGCATTTATTCATGAAATATTTGTCACAAACTCTAATTGCTCTTAAATAACAAATCTCTGAAATCTGGACTAATCAGAAAGTGCTTCCATAGCATCAAAATCCACAAAAACCGTCACTGGGGAAATATTTGACAGTATTTTCGGAACACCACTAATTCAAATACCTTTTAGGGCTGGAGGCTTAGGGATCAATCTGGCGACTGCCGACACCGTGATTCTGTACGACTCTGACTGGAACCCCCACAACGACGTGCAGGCCTTCTCCCGCGCACACCGAATCGGACAGAAGAAGAAAGTGATGATCTACCGATTCGTGACTCGGCATTCGATAGAGGAGCGCATTGCGCAGGTGGCGAGGAAGAAGTTGATGCTGAACCACGTGGTGCTGGACGCGGGGAAGGGCGACGTCAGTCTCGCCCTCTCCAAACAGCAGCTCGACGGAATCATTCGCTACGGAACCAAGGAACTCTTCAAGGAGAATGCAGACAACGTAAGGGACAACTTCACCGATGAAGTCATCCGAGACCTCCTCGACAGATCCAAAACTGACGCTGCCCAGAACGAAGGGGACGACCCCCAAAATGATTTCCTCTCCTCCCTCAAAATTGTATCTCATGTCACTGCAGAAGACGTTGTAAGTATTTCTGGCAAATTCATGATTCGGGATACTGAATATTTAGTAACTGATGTATTGGATATTTTATTAAGGTGGATATTAGTTCGGACGAGGAAAACACGGCACCGGATTATTGGACGCAAATAATGGGTGAACATTGTCAGAAGAAAGTTGTTGGAGGAGCAAGGCCTGGGGACCTGGTCAACGGGAGACGGAGACGCCGGAAGCGGGTGAGTTACAAAGTGCCCGGAGAAAACGACCCCTTCTCCGACTCAGACTCCAAGGAGGTCGTTGAGGTCATTGACATCGACGATGCGGAGTCGAGTAGCGGCAGCGACTCCGATATCCAAATCGTCGAGTCTGACGAAGAAATCCCCCCAATCGAAATCGACCCCGCAGCCCTTGTCGCCGTTGTCCAGTCCGATTCCGACGAAGTGCAGGTTCTCGACTCCGACTCCGATAGCAGCGTCCTCTCCGCCTCCTCCTCCGACTCAGAAGACTCCTCCTCCTTCAGTGAATCCGACCACAGTGTCCACACAGTCGAGGACTCTGACTCGGAAGACCAACTCCCAATCATTATTTCCCCTGAACCCACCACTGAAGACTCCGAATCCGAATCTGATGCTCCTCCCCCGAAGGTTCCTCCCGAAACTCCTCCGCACCAACCCTCCATTGACCTCTCTGACAATGACCACTCACAACCAGAACCTCCTCCTTCTCCTCAATCCACCGCTGAAGATTCTAACGATGACCACACACAACCAGAAGCTTCTACTCAAAGTGCCATTGAAGATTCTAACAATGACGACCGGGAGCGCGATATTCTTCAGCCTCGTTCAGATGTCGCTCTGGAGGTATTGTGATTGCTCAGTATTATTTCCCTTCCACGCACTCTTTATAACTTTAACGAATTCAAAAATTGTAGTGCAGTACACGAATTCCTACTTTCGCCTTCCTCGAAAATGTCGTAGCGTTTTCTGCCTTAGAAAATAGACAAAAATTCAGAAATTGGGAAATATTTAAACTTTTTCTGCTTTTTATCCATTCTTTTGGCAAGTAGACAAGTTATAGGCAACTCTAGCTTTTGAGCAGGGCGAAAATAAGAATTCATGATCTGTGGGAAGTTCCTTCTTATGTTTATTCACTTAGTTGAGTTGGTTTGTTTAGTGGTGTTGATTAAATAGAGAGGAATAAATATTTATAATATTGTAAACTGAAATTTTCTAATTCAATCTAATGACGAATATAGTTCACCGGCTCCACTCAAAATCATCAGGGAAAATATTCAATGAAATAATTTATTAATGAAAAGTCCGCCTTCAGTCAATGTTTAATTTGCACGACCTTATCATTTATGTTTCAGTATGCATTATGAAATTTTCTCTTTTAGTTATGGAAATCACTTGTGTTATTCCTCTTTTAATGTCAAGTAATTTATTTTTCATTTATTGCCATTGAATTTAAATTCTATCGGGGTTTTTACTAATTAAGTACAGTATTTGAATAATATATCACAATGTAGGCACACCGAGGAAATTATGTATTAATAAGATTACATGTCCAAATATGCATTGTATCCACATACCACACTTTTGAAATTCTTCGCATCAAACCGAAAGAAACTAACGCATACCTTTTGCTTTCAAATAGCTGATTTCACTCTGGCTAAAGCCCAGGCAAAGTCCTAAGTGCGTAGCAATATTTTAGTAAACTAAAATAGTAACAGAACATTGATTAAGAGCAGATTCACCCTGTCTACAGTTTTACTACATATGACCACTGCTTAGAAAATGCACGCAACTAAAAGATTATTCTTTTTCATGCGCTCACACGTGGTAATTTCGTCTGTACAATAAAACGAAGAGATTCCTCAACCGAGAATTAATTCCGCAAATGCATTTAGGTAGGAATATTAATGAGATGTAAGTACAAAGGCTGTAATTAAATGACACGGATTGACTTATAATATCCTGAGAATGGTAAAGCTAAAGAATATTATTAGGTAGCGGGTAGATACTTTGTTCCCGGTAATAATCACAGACAAGCAGAAATGAAATGCTGTAGGCGGTGAAAATGGAAATCACGGAAGTTGAAAGGCGGAGGCGTATCAAAGACTTATCCATACGTTAAGCTCATTGTGTAATTATTATTAGTGTTGTGTCCATTCAAACAATTGAGTCTTTACTCCGTAAAACGACCTATCTTAATTTTAATTTTTTGCAAAACTTAAATCTTCCATAGTTCTATATAATTTGAGTTTTTGCTGCTTTTGGTTGTTGTGCACAATTTGCATTAAAATGTAAATACAATTAATTTTGCAAAATTAAAAATTTGAGATACGCCATTTTTCGGAGCAGCGCCCAAATTTTTGTTTCCCACCATTCGTTCACTCAGTACGTAAAACGAAGGCAACTTAAAATCCCCTGCGCTCGTTTCAGGAACCCCCTTGGCCTGGGTGAAAATGTCTCTGCCTCCTAAGCCTACGTTTTGGCAAGGCGATCTCGTTAAAGGAATGGTACAAAGCACAGTAGAAGTTTGAGTTTCGTTTTAGCATTCACTTTAGCATTTAGAATCGCTTAATGTAATTGTAAGTCTAGAGACTAACTATTCGCTTCGCCCACAGAGGACGGAAAACTAAAGGATCCCGTACATATTCTATTATCACATATCTACTCCACATTAGTATTTAATTAGAATTAACTATTCTCCATTATTATATTTATTCTCGTAGGGAAAGTGCAACCGCACAGAATGCCATTTATGAAATGAGACTAGAAGCCAATGGTTAGACTAAGGGAAATGATTTTAAGCAGCAGTTAGTTATGTCCGAGTTATATATATATATCGTTGTCAAAGTAGTTAACAGTTCGTTGCAATTAGAAATTACGTATTTGTATACAATTGTTATTAATTTGTCGTTGATAGAAAATATTATAACTAATGAGAATTAGTTTACAGAGACTTAAGGTTACGTAGAGGCGTTTACCAATTTGTGGCAATAATTAGGAAGGATACGTGTTGAGCAATTGAATAAAAAGGGTGATTGGTGATGCTGTGCTCTTGGCCTCGACCCTGCGACTCAGGCCATACGAATGTACACTTTGATCCGCTATTTTGATAACACTCAGGAGTTAGTACTTCGGTGTAGTTCCGAGCTTTGTTAGTACAGCGAGGTTCTAAAGTCACGCAGCATAGGCACGTGGTGCTATTAAAGTTTTCAACACTTTAAATGTTTTATTAGGAAACTGGTTTTTTAGCACAACGTGTCTGTGCTGCGTGACTTTAGAACCTCGCTGTATTTCTTGAATGGAGTGGGCCGTGGATTAGGCTATCTGCCACTTGGGGCGCTGCCAGTCAGGCGGGTTTCCGTGGAACGTGATGCCCGCGTGTAGGTCCTTGATGTACAGCAGCCCCACCACCAACTCGTAGAAGGCATACACCAAAAAGAGATATGAAAAGATTTGCAGCTCGTGGTAAGCCAGAACCAAGCTGATGAACAGGTGCGCCCCCAGAGTCGCCCCGAAAACCACCACTCGGATCGCAAGCCACTTCTTGCACAGCCGGAAGTGATCCTGCAGTCACACAATTTACAATTCCCTTCTTCCACATTTATACCAATAGCCAATAACCAAGGCGTGTGCAATAATTATGGTTTCTAGGTTACTGGCATGTAAGGTAAGCTCTTCCCAACCTTTTCGAAATAACATTGCAGATTTTTTCAAGTGTATTTACTTTGGCCTAATTTTTTGTCTCCACGAACAATAACTATAATAGTGGAGAAAAATTCATTACAATTGTCTCCACACCGAAAAACTCCGAGTTTTATTTCACAAAACCTGGGAAAAACTTACCTTACACCTTAATAACTCTAGAAACTATAATTCCACGCGCCTTGTAACTTAACGAAGCACTTACAATTTTCATTCCATCACGAATGAGTCGGAAGAGGTAGAGTTCCAACATGTACACAAGCAACACGGTCAGAAACATCACGTACCCCGTCTCTGCAATTTTCATCAAGTTCATCTTATTAGCATAACATTAACTATTTTACCATTGATTGACATTCAGAAGGCATTTTTTGTCACCTGGTTTATTTATTTTTTGTAACCCGATTTATTTTTTTAACCTCATTTATTTATTTTTTGTGTTCACTAAATGACAAAATAACTTTTCTTCTTTAATTTACTAATGTTTGTATTTATGTTTGGTCCATAATGTAGTGCTTGTCGACAACTGAAATTTGAAACCGGTCGCAAGAGAAATAATAGATTTTTGAGACAACAATTGAAAAGGATTTGGAGTCGATGATTTCAAAAGCATAAAAATATTATTTTAGCTGAGGCTGAAAATTGGAAAATGTCTAGCTAGGGAGGAGTCGGACTAATTACAATGAAACCCCAGGAAATCTTTCTATTCTCTGCACTGTATACTGAGTACTGCAGATCTTGGGAATGCCTTGCAAAAAAGCGATAGGAGAGCCAAGATTTTTTGCTGCGAATTCCGAAGGGAATATACACTTAATTGTCGCTTACTTTTGACTTCTCCAGTAATTTCATTAGCTGTCATATTGGCATTGTGCTCGAATAATAAGTTTTGTTCTTTTAGGATATTTGTAGTTGTTTCTGTCCCAGCAGTGAATAGTACCAGGATGGCTGCAATCCCGTAGAATATGGCCGACACCGTCGAGCACACCTGCAACGAAAATATTCTTTGGTCACCAATCAGTAATACAGACAACTGTCGGCCGTCTCTGTGCAGACTTATGGCGGCTGACACTTTGCGTGTGTTCATACACCAAAGAAATCTTGTCACACAAGTGGGCAAACAATACTAATGGGACTTTTAGCTAGCAATCGAAAACAGGTATGGATAAGTTAGAACATTAATGGGGCAATGTTCTACACTTCCAGTCCGCTTTGTTTGTCGCAGAGGTACAAATGGGCATTTGCATGTATTATTATTGCTTATTGCTATCACAAGATTTATCAACTGTCAATCGATATGACTGACGGAAGCGACTATACAACCTTATTATCCTATTCCTACAGGATACGAGTCCACAAAGCAGTTTCAGATTTCTATCGGGACCCCTAATTCATTCAATACTTCAATTACACAGTCCAACCTAAACTTTGACAACAGTAAACAAATAATGCGCAAAAAGCCTGTATTAGGAGGCACCTTGTGGAACACATTTTCATTTTGAATTACTCATGAAATACTCCATGTATTGCAAGCACTGCTCTAAATTTTGTCAATAAAACTAATTATGTTGCAATTTATCCTCCTTATTTTTTAATTCGTCCTCCTTCAAAGGTAAAGTGAACTTACAAACATCAGGGGTGACATTCTGGGACAAATTCAAAAATAATCACAACTTCATGTCATAAAAGATGTTCATAGTTCGAATTTTACGCTTTTAGTAATTGGAATTTGACTGAAATTATTTTTCCATAAATAAAATCCTATTTAACCATTATAGTTACAAAGGTCTCAGAATGCATCACGAAAAATATTATAAATTACTATTTTGACTTGGTATAAAATTGTAATTTATGTTAAAAACATATGAAACAGAAAACCATTGACTTGATATTTCTAAACTGCGAACAAAAGTTAATCTATCGTTTGACCTTTTATGACATTTGCTTTATAAGCTTCTATTGACCTTAGGAATAGAAAAGTGGTAATTAAATAGTGAGAGAAAGGGACTTACGACATCGATGATGACAAGGATGCACAAAATTTTCTCTGGACTCTGTTTACACGTAACGACGGTTCCAGACATTCTAAAGTTGAAATGGAGTTGAGTATAGGATGAGAAGGAAAGAAAGTGTTTTGACAAATGATGTGTTAGACGTGTCCACTTGAGAAGTGAGGAAATGAAAAATTAATTTGGAGGAAGGGAACGAAGTCGGTGAACCTCAAACACCTCCGAAACACTCGCTCCGTCACTCCAGCCTCAACGTGCGGGCGATTGCTGGAGAACTCCAGGAACACAACTCAGGCTCCGTTACTCCCTCCCGCACCCACTCCGTATCTCTCCTTGTTGTTACTCTATATCTCTCACATACGGAAGTCTAGTAAAAGTCACTACTCTGCCTATCTAGGGTTTCAAATTCTACAGGGTCACTCATCCTCCACTCCTTTTGTATAATAAATTCTAATTATCATAAAATTATCATAGGAAACCAAATAATAATTCATTTTGTATCATTTGTCAAGTTCTCCCGGAAATCAATCATAAACATTGGCATTTCCGGTTAAGAAACGTTTTGGGTTTGAGTCGGGAGGAAAGGCGACCCAAAGGAATGTCTTAAATTGTTGACCATGAGACTCCTTGTAGGTTGCAGCAGTAAGTGCCCTATTAGATCTGGGTAAAGGTCTTAAAAGGACAAGGATGAAATGTGCTAGAGCGAGTATGCATATAGTGTGTGGTACAACACACTCGGCGCCCACCCGAGCTACACGAAAAAGATCGATACGGAAAAGTAACGAGACGAACTGCCAGCAACCGAAGGTCTCAACAACTGCAACTGCAGACATTCTCAAAACACACATGCAACACGCTCTTTTCGCCTAACCACCCTCTCTTCTTCTACTTAACAAACTTTTAACTTTCTTCTTAAAGCATTAAATACAAAAATCCAACCAAAATTAGCTACGCTAATTGTAAACGATACTAAAGTCTACGCATTTATATGGCAATGTTGTTATTGTTACTAATTGGTAAGCGGTAGGTCATAAATAACTAATTTGATAACTGGAAAATTACAGGAAGAAATAATATTTAAATGCTATACCAGTCAAACGTCCACATTCGCTTACATTTTTTTAATTGTAATAAATATTGATAACATTGAATATTTTTATTGGAAACTGACAGACGTAAAATACATGTAAGTCCTGGTGAGCGTGCTTTAACAAAACATGAAATCTCCAACAAGGCGGGTAAGTACACGCAATAAAGTATGTGCTTGCGAAAAGGAAACAACTCTTCTGAATGAATGGGACTGGCGGATCATAGAGCTGCCGTTCTACGGAAAATATACTCAAGGAGTTCCGGATATAGTATAAAGGCATCCCATCATCCCATCCTAAGTTTTCATGAAAAATTTTGCATTAAAATGGGAACGGTCACGGCGGGAAAAGTCGGTGACAGGAAAAGCCGCAATGGGAAATGTCACGACAGGTAATATCGCTGAAATGAAAAGTCTTGAAGGGAACTCATCCGAAGGGAAACGTCTGGTCACCCATAAAATGTGTCACAATACATCTTCATTTTGCACCAGGATTATGTCCAGGATTTCAAGTGGTTAATTTCCCACTGAAAATGTCAGAAACAAATTGGGGGTATATCGACAATAAATCAGCTAACAGTAAATGTTTTTAAATAATTTGGCAGTCCTAAGGATAGGATTGACAAGGTAGAGTTTTACATAGTTATAAGCTGTACGGTACGGTAGCTTTTCATTTTCTCTAAAGCTGTACGGGGCAATTATAGAAGAAAACGTCCCACACTCACTCCGCAGCTCAGACAAGTTGGTCGTCTAATCTGATCATTTGCTTAGCGTAGATGTATAATTCATGATTTTTGGTGGCTAAGGTTATAAAATGGTTCTGGTTTCTGGAATTCGGATTTAATGAATATGGAATATGTGGATTGTGGAAAAATATTATTCCGGTAACTCATATATGAAGCCTGTGTGCGAAATAGAGCCATTTTAAACTAGATACTATTTTTGAAACCCTTAAAATACTCAATTTTGCCCCATTCCCAAAAATACTACTTCTCCCCTTATTTGTTCATGGCTACCCCAATTATTATGTGTTTCACCCTATTCTATAAATTCGCATTGAGGAACGAAAATCCAATTGAAGTAATATTAATATATCAAAAGACCATAAAATTTCAAATTTGTCGTTGACAATATACTTGGGGGCCATCCATATACGATGTCGTCAAAAATGTGCGTTCTTTGACCCTTTGAATTTGTATTTCATACTGAATGGAATAATCTTCACAGTATTTGCAAATATTATTAATCCTTTTAAAGAAAACGTAATTTATGTATTGCATCAGTGTAAAAATTAGTCAAAAACATTAGTCAACGTCAACAAAGTCATAAGAGATTTTACAAGTAGTAATCGCAGATTGAAGCAGCTGTAATCATATTACATTTCAAATACCGATTGATCATTATTTAGATTGATCATATTATTGATCATTGGCAGATGAGTCAATTCGAGCGATGGGTATAAACACTTTCCCATGTTGTCCCGTTTCCGTAGTTTAAGTACTGTTTTCATCTCCATTGACCGATCTATCAATCGAACTTGCCCTGTGTTGTTTTACAAAGATAATATCAAAATACAATGTTCCGCTGGTATAATTCAAGGTTTTTTCGGAAAGCTCATTTGGATCAGGATCATCAATCTTAGACCCAACGTCATGGCCAACTACTTAGGTATGTTAAATACATTTCAGCGATCAGCTCGGTATCTTCATACATCAATGCTTCTATTTGCAAATATTGGGGTTTTGTATTGCACACCAAAGTGGGATAATTGATTGCATGGAATGCATAAATGTTCTTCTCCATTTATTTAGTGTCTTCATTGTTCAGAAGGAAAATATTGAGATGAGCATATTGTAATGTGAGACGACGTCAGATCTATGCAAACCCCACCCCCTCGTCGTCTTTTGTCGTATTTTGCTGACTCCCCCTCCCCCAAACTGACGACATCGTTTATGGATGGCCCCTTGAATATATAAGATTTAGATAAATATAATGCTTTTGGGACCCTTAGACCAACAAAAGTGAATAAGGCACTTTAAAAACCTGATTAATTGTTCGTAAAAGTAGACATATTTGCACGTGTCGGTTTTTTGGACTTATTAATACCACTTCACTTAACCTTCACCTATTTTCGCTACTCAATGATTATTTATAGTTAAGGGTAAAGCACATGATAATTGGGGTAGTAATGAAATGGAAATTGGGGGAGTACTATTTCTGAAAAGTGCTATTTTGGGGAAAAATTGAGTATTTTAGAGGAGTTGATAATTAAAGTCCATTTTAAAGCATGCCTATCTATATGACACAGAGAAGTGAGACTGTAGCGTCCACAATGGACAAGGAGTAATGATTGATTGATTGATTGACTGATTTTATTCAAGTGACCACATATTAACCGTTACACGCAGCAAC
This sequence comes from Yoshiicerus persimilis, assembly GCA_020352615.2. NCBI lineage: Eukaryota > Metazoa > Arthropoda > Collembola > Entomobryomorpha > Tomoceridae > Yoshiicerus > Yoshiicerus persimilis. Next base: position 1,486,917 of record CM036941.2, read on the forward strand.
AAATTAATCTTCCATACACAGTCACATTTAAATCTAATAATAGTGTAAATTGAAAATATTTTATAAAGTATTGAATAATACATTGGAATGATTACTAATTATATATAAGGTATAATTTTAGTTTGTCAGCAATAAGTCGAGGAGCTTTATATCAATCTTTACGTGAAAGTAAATAGTATTCTCGGATTTTTTTGTCAAAGGTAGTGTAACAGCCTATATCTTGTATATTAGTAGGAATAGAGTTCCAAAGTTTTGCACTTCGATAGGAGAAGGCAGATCTAGCAAAAGAGGTAAAAATATTAGGCATAACAAAATCCTTTTTTCTTCTTGAGGCTCTCTCCGAGATTGGTCTAATTGCATAATCATGACCTAACAAATGATCATGCAGAAATGACGTAGGGTTCATTACATGTAAGTGAATAAATAAAAGAGAGTACACATTTCTCCTTTCATGTATTGTAAGTATATTAGTATTCTCTAGGAAAACATATTTTCTACACTTTTTCACTCGTTTCTTCCATAGAATTCTCTCGCACATTCGGGTTAGTAGCTTATCAATTTTGTCTGTTCGTCCTTGAGAGATATTTCCCCAAATTGGTAGACAATAATCAAGGACAGAAAGCACAAGAGAGTTACATATAATTTGTAGTTTATCGTTGCTGAAAAATCGTTTGTATTTGGAAATCATGTTTATGCGAGTTTTCATTGTGCATATCACTTTATCGGCATGATTTGACCATTTCAGGTTTTCATCCAAAATTAATCCAAGGTAGGTGAATTGTGTTACTTGTTCAATGATCTCGCTCGCAGAGTAGATGGTGATAGGAACACGTTTCATGTTTACTGGGCGGAATGACATCACTTTAGTTTTCGACACATTTAGATCTAGCCCGTTTTGTTTTCCCCAATTAGTTAAGGCGTTTAAGTCTATTTGAACGAAGGCTTCTGCTTTCCTTATGTCTGATGACGAGAAATAAAGGCAGTAGTCATCGGCATAAAGTACACTTTTGCAAAAAATTGGCACATTGGGAGCATCATTAATATATATGCAAAAAAGCAATGCAGAGAGTGAACTGCCTTGTGCGCAGCCTCTGTTTAAAATTTGCAAGTCTGAGAGGTTGTTCTCGCTGCCATATTTAACGCGGATGGTTCGGTCTGTAATAAATGACATAAGCCAGTTTTTTGCATCTTCGCGAATTCCTATATCGTCAAATTTGTCGCCAAATTTTTCCCATAACACGGTCTCAAATGCACGTTTGTAATCTATAAAAACTGCAACTGTGTATTGTCTTGATTCGCCGGCTGCATATATATCATTTGTAAGTCTTGCAATAGCAGTGAAAGTAGAAAATCCTGCTCTAAAACCGTGTTGCGATGTTGAGAGTACTTTCTCTTTCTCAACATAGGTTTTTAATTTCTTATAAATTAAGCGTTCGAATATTTTTGATGTGGTGCACAGTATTGCAATAGGGCGATAGTTTGCGGTGTCACTTTTTGGTCCCTTTCCTTTGTATAACGGAATTACTATTGCCTGCTTATATAGGTCGGGAAATATTTTTTGCTCAAGAGACATATTGAACAATTTTGTTAATACAGGTGTGATTTCGGAACTTATTAAGCTGAGAAAAGTAGCTGATAGCCCATCTATACCCGGAGGTTTATCTTTGGGATTTTCCAGTATGGCTTTGTACACTTCTTCTTCAGTAAGCGTCACTTTTTTTAAGGGTTCGTTATATTTCGCACGCGTTCTGTCTTCAGTGCAATCAGGAATTACAGAACTCAGCTTTGGTAATATAAATGATTTACATAACGCATTAGCAATTTCTGCTGGTTTTGTGAGCTCCATGCTGTTGTAAAATAATTTCTCAATGTTCGACTTTTGATTCATTCTTCCTGTTTCAGCATTAAAGATATTCCAGCTTCTTTTGACGGGGTTGCTGTGATTTTCAATGTTGTTATCAATTTCTTTCGCTTTCAATTCGTCTTTTTTACGGTTCAAATTATTTCTAGTGTAAATAGTTATCTATGTCAATGAAGTAGAATCTGGATCGAAATCTAATAGGTAGACAAGACCTGGCCAGCTTTTTAACGTACAACTGCTGGCTTCCATGCTTTGTTGCCGGTGTGCATCTGAGTAGCGCCTTCTGTAAGTGACTGGGAAAGTGAGTGAGCGTGGTAGAGGCCTCGGCGGCGGAGCCCAGAATGTAGTAAATAGGAGGTGCAGAGGAAAACGCTGATGGGGAAATACAAGTACTCGGGCATCCCAAAAGCCCCGTAGCACTTGAGGGTACCCAGAATGGACACCACTGACAACACGGACAGCAGAAACGTAAATACACTGAAGACATAGGGCTTCAGGCAGTCGTTGTGTTCCGCATTCAGAATCTGCAGAGACCGGTACACCTTCAGCAACCCCTCCCCCTCCTCCCCCTCCTCCACCTACACCCCCCACACATTTACTCTTATAGTACACCATCAATATTTTATTCTTTAAACAGTTGACTTTTTAAATATGTGAACACCAAGGACTCTGGACGACGCTTCTCTTTCCACCAGGTGGTGCCATTTGTAGAAACAGATTATAATCCACTAAAGAGAAGAATAGAGCTGAATGTCAGAAATGAACATTAGATAGCATTAGGAACAGTATCTTTAATGCTATTACACAGTCATATTTAACGTTTAATTAATTTTCCAAACAAAGTTGACCTCCAGCTGGATGAAGTAGCACGAAGTGTTTTGTCCAAGCACCTTGGTGTTTCGTCTCAAGTCTTTGAATAAGATTTAGAGTGGCACAAGACCTATTACGTGCTATTAGTTAAACTAAAAAAGTCATTTCTTGAAAGGAGTTTAGTGTTACATGGAAATAAGCCTACCTGAGGTTTTGTGACCAGTGACGAAAGCAGCTGATGGTGACAAAGAAGATGTAGATATACATGTAGGTCTGTTCAGTCTGTTCCCAGCCACAAGCCATGTAGAGCAGTTCGTGAGGCAGTAGGAGCATTTTCTTCCAGTACGGGGTGATGCGACACGTTTCTCAGTTGGCTACGTAATACGTAGAACAGGGTCTGGCCATAAACAATCCCACCGCTATCGTTGGCATCACGTAACCCACGGTGCACGTCGCAACCAACAAAAACCGACAAATATCCTTCCCATCCCCCTCTCCATACACTATATCTGCAAATTCATATCATTATATACATCAATCTGTTAACATAATATATTGCATTATTGCTTATAGTAGATACTAGAAAAGCAGTTTTTATTTTTTATTTTTTTACAATTTAAATGTACAAAGAATTTAAAATAGCATTTTTGAAAACAATGACAATGTCAATTTAAAGGCGAATGGTTCGGGTTCAGCATTATTTTCAGTTCGAGTAATTCAAGGGAGTAGACGTTAAGAGTGAGAATTTCTTACGTGACCACTTTTCATCGTAAATTAGAATGGAGTTAATGTACTGGAGGATTTCCTTGCGACGGACAATGTTGGTGACAGCACAGGCGGCTGTCCAAAAGAAGGCTATAAGTTGATAGACGTGGATTATTCTGTCGGAAACCTGCACGTCAGGTTCGTAGAGCAAAGAGTAGACAAATGAGAGGTACAGGAAAGAGACGTGAAGAATCTGGTAACCGAAAATGAGACTTGGCCACAGAGAATGGCCCTCTTCCGCCGTTAGTCTGTGGGTGGTCTTATCCCACCCAAAGGGCGAAGCGTGCCACAAGTGGGCCAAATGTAGCTGGTTCCCGAAAATCCTCTTTGAAATGGTCGACAGCATTTTGTGACTTTTTTCGTCTTGCTGCCCTGCCTGGCACTGCATTGAGCTTATATAGAAAGTTTCATTAATTGTCTGATCGTCTGATGAGTTTTAAGTCAACAAAAGTCAGCAAACAGAAATGTCTCCGCGATTGAAAGCGGTTCCCTCACTTATTGCAAATGAAGTTTTGCACTCAATCGTCATTAAAACATGCATGCTCTCAGAATCAAAGGAATCAGGATTTTTATTTCATCTTTGCACTGTATGACGACTTAGTTGTATAAATGCGTTATAATAACAGTGTACGACAGAAGGGTATATAAATACAGACAAGTTTGTGCATGTGATTTTTAATTGCGGTCTAATGCCCAAATTACGCTTTCACTTTACAAATATTGAATAATAATCTTAATTAAAATATAATATCGCCAATTGATGTCGGCAATTCTTAAGTAAACTATTTGAATTGTCAATTAACTTATTACAACGGTCAGCCGACTTGGGTCAATCAGTTTCCGCGTCGTTTGTGACAATTTTCTAAGCTAAGTTATCTGTCCCATCTACTCCTGACTTTGAATTACTCCTTACATATTCGTTATTCTCGGCTAAGTAAACAGTTCAGCAGACATTATTCTCAGCAGACAGTATTTGCTTACGAAATGTCAATTTTCGAAACGATTTAAAGAAGCAAACCTTTACCAAACGGCTCATGCATTATTGTAAGTACCAACTTGGAACCACAATAGAATTTAAGACATTTTAATATCAGACTGGGAAAAATAGATACCGGCTGTAATAGTACTATGATAATTTAAACAAGCTTGCGTTGCATGTATGAAATGAGGCGGCTGGATTAAAGGTGAAATTGGTTTTATCCACCGTGATTTTGCCCAGCCGGATAGTTGTAATTAAAAACTAGAACAATGGATCCAATTTTGGAAACAAAGTAGTTCATTGCATCGCACTATATTTCCCAGTTTAGAATTCAGTGAAAACATGAAAAGAAAGTCAACTGGAATTACATATAATTTTTGCATGTAATGAAAAACTCAATTTTGTCCATTTCGCCAACCGGATGGATGAAAATAATTTGGTATTGGAAAACCACAGGGTTGGATTTAAAATATGAGGCAGAAGCTAGCAATCTGTTCGACTGAAAACTGAGTGCATTCCAACTGAGTGAATGTGCGTATTTTGTATCCGCCGACCCAACAGCGAATGGTGGAATTGGAAGAAATGAACTTCTTCATCCAGTGACTCTTGCAGTTCTTGTCAGCCCTTTTCCAGTGCAAGAACAGCAGTTGCGACAGGTTGTCGCTTCTCCCAGTGATGTACGTCGTCGCTGTCAGAACGGTCGTACCTGCCACAACAAACCATACGCTTTCACAATTCATGATCATAGGAATCGGTGATAAAATAAGGTAAGACTAATAAGTAATAAGACTAAGAGGAAAACGTGTCTCACAAGCAAATGCCATGGTGGAAAAGCCGGCAATACTTCCCATGCCAATGATAGCGTGTAGCTCAATGATGCCTCCGAAAGATAGAACTCCAACAACAATGCAGGCCAAAAGAATGGCAGGTAGAAAAAGAAACCGGAAAACGTCATGAAACATCACGTTCAGATGTTGCAGTTCTCTGTAGATCAGGGCCTGGCGCTGCAACTCCCAGCAACACTCTTTTTTGTGCGGAATGCTGTTTCAAATAATATATCATAATAAAATATATATATGTTACCGGCATTATGTCAAAACCGGCATTTTGTAAAATGCCGGCAGGCATTTTACAAAATGCCTGCCCTAGGATCGGATATTTGTATTTAGCCTAGGCATTTTACAAATGGCCTAGGAATTTTGTATCAAGCGTAGGATGTATGTAAAATAATTCAACATACATCCTAGGACGTATGTTATGTAAAATAATTTAACATACATCCTAGGACGTATGTTAAATTGTTTTACATACATCCTAGGATGTATGTTTAATTGCTATACATGCATCCTAAGAGTGTAAGATAAGATAAGAACTGTTGTGGCATTTAGAATTACATTTCAGATTCTGCCTTTTGCATTTACACCTATTGGTCGTACAATCACCTTTACAGTTACATTTTGCAAAGCCTTTTTTGGAAAAAAGTAAAAAAGCAATGCTTTTTTCCCTTTTTGCTTTTTGCTTTATTCCTGTATACCTAATACACGTATAGGGCTTAATACATATAACTTCTAAATATTAAATTACAATGCGGAATGCACTAATTAATGCACTAATTAAAATTGTTTACCATGAGATTTAATTCAATAGTTATGAGGAGAACAGTTATTCTTGCTCTAACAAATAAGCTGACTGACGTGATCTTCTTAATATTTAGTATAATGATTTTTAACCTTGTTGTGACTTCAAAATTGTATTTTCGAGAGTTGTAATTCAATTGGTATGATGTTATGTATAATAACTAAGTTTGGGTATTTGCATATTCTACATACATCCTAGAACGTTAACAAACGTCTTAGGATGCATGTATAACAATTAAACATACATCCTAGGATGTATGTAAAACAATTTAACATACGTCCTAGGATGTATGTTAAATTATTTTACATAACATACGTCCTAGGATGTATGTTGAATTATTTTACATACATCCTAGGCTTGATACAAAATTCCTAGGCCATTTGTAAAATGCCTAGGCTAAATACAAATATCCGATCCTAGGACAGGCATTTTGTAAAATGCCGGTTTTGACATAATGCCGGTAACATATACAAAAACCATGGAATTAACCATATCATCGGTATCCTTTTATTAAAAGGAAGAAAACTGTTCCACAATATTTATCGACGCAAAGAACCAAACAAGAAAATCGTTTTAATTTTTGCCTAGCCATGTCCCAACCTAAATGTGTTTCCAACAACCATAATATATGGTAAGATAATCGCGAGACCTGATTAATGTCTTGAGTGTTTCAATGAACCCAAACTGAACGAGGGCAATTTGGAAGACGCAGACGTAGATGGTGCAAACCGCGTGTAGGAAGTAGTACACTTCCACGAAGAAGAAAAAAGTGAGTTGCGGTTTCGTAATACTTTTGCAGTCTTCGAGAAATGCGGCGGAAAAATAGCGCGGGTTGCAGGGGGTGAGCGCGTAGAGCACCGCTGGACCAACGCAGTTTCCCACGATGCTTAGCAGAGAAAACTTGAAAAAATATTTTAAAATGTCCAACGACTTCTTCATGTCCGTCGCCAATTTCTCTGTAAAAATCGGAAGCATTATTACACAGAGTTCACAGGGAATCTAAGAAAGCAATGCTTTTTGCTTTTAGCTATTTAATTTTGCAAAAATCACTTAAAACGTCTGAAAATCATTATTTTTTGTACAAATTGACTGCAAAAAGGGAAAATAGCATTCCATTTTAAAAAAAGCAATACGTTTTTATTTTTTTCAAAAAAATTGTTTTTATTCCCTGCAGTTCACTAAGAAATAAAATGGCACTGCAAAATCTTGTTTTTGTGTACCTTTCATTTGAGAATTGAAGAGTAGAAGCGAGTTGATAAGTTGGATGAGTTGCTTCCTCTTCCAGATGCTGGTCAAGTCGGAGACAGAGATTATGGAGAGAGTGGCTATCCAATCGAGAAATAAAATAATGTTCACTCCGTTACGCTCCTCACCGGTAATCAATGTCTTTGCCAACCTCAAATAGAGAAAGCCGAGGTAAAACCAGACGAGGCCGCATTGGAATTTCCAAATCCAAATTTTGTACCAAACTTTTGTCTCCACCAGAAGTTTCTGCTTTTTATCCCAGTAAAACGGAATGAGGCAAAAGAAGTAAGAAATGTTTATTATTTTAAAATTCAGAGCAAAAGCTTCGTCCGAAATCATCCTGCCCGTCTTCAGTCTACAAGTCCACTGCCAATAAGGAGCTAGTGGACACTGAAGTCAGAAGAAAGGCAGTCTAAGACAGGAATTCGCAATCAGCAATGAATTAGAAATAAAGTACATGCCTTTCACTTAATCATGGAATACGACTGTCGCTTGTGAACTTAAAATGCCTGCTTGGGACTTATTGGAGAGGAGCAGTTGAGAACCAGAGAAAGCCACACCCACCTTTTTTATTTCATCTTTTGTTACACATATCTGCAGTTGGGAAATTAATTAAATTGAATTATACGACTATATTCCATTTTATTATACGATGATAATTATATCATCGTATAATAGAATGCCTGAACGCCTAGTTCTAATTCTGCAAGTATAGCCGAGTAGATTAAACCGTAAATGACAGATTAAATACTATACCCAGTCTACATAAACTCCCCTCTCATTTGAGATATCATTTTGTATTTATGGGACAAAAGACAATGCTTTACCAGGAGGTCGAATTAATGTCTCATTATGCCCCATTCAAATACACAGACCACACTTCAGGGTCAGATTGTTCGTTTTCCTTAAATTATTAACTCAGAAATTATTCTGAGTAATCCCCCAAGTCGAAATAGTGTAAGGAATTACAGAGAAAAATCGAGTTATTGGCTTTTACATATAGAATAATAATGGGGAATATTCGAATCGGTTATTTTTTCGATTCACACAATTTCAAGTCGATTTAGAGAAGTTATTGTTGAACGGGGGGTTCTGGAATTAAAATTTTATTTTAGAAGTCTGGAAGAGAGATTTGACACTCTCGGAGAAAACTCCTCTTCTTCTTCGCCCAAACAGTTATTATTATAGAATTACCATAGTATTATACAGGCACGAGTTTCAATCTCTTGCATTACCTGCACTATTTCGCAAATGGTAGTTAATTTTTGATATAATCTGACTAACCACCACTGTGCTGTAGTCATTTTCTTCAATCCCTGAGCACACCTCAAAATAGGGCAATTATTGGTATGGTTGAGTATAAAGTGAGATATTTTGAATGCATATTGATTAAAGACATTATATAATGTGATAGCTTTACTATAGGTATTAAAAAGGACCCTGTATTACCAATGCTAATGCTTTAGGAATTTAGGATACCATTTTGATTGATGTTATATGTTGACGACTAAGTAAAGGCAAAGTCAATGCTAAGATATAGGCTGGTCCATCAATAACTTAATTGGTTATTCTTTTTGTTCTTTGAAAATGATAAAAATCGTGTTTTTGAATAATTCAATAAGAAAAGAGCCATAAAAAATGCTTTCAGAAGTAGACTGACACTGTTAAGAGTATTATTTATGCGAAAGAGCCAGTTTTACTATTTCACAAATCAAATTAATGTTTCATATCTAGGTATATACATATATATTCTTTGGATTTCTTTCATTGGACAGAGTTTGCATGGCAGTATAATATTTATGCATAAAGGATATTTGGATTTTGGATCACACATTCTGTTATAGCGTCACCATAAGACCAATTTACATTAAAATATATTGGTTCAGTACGTGGGTCAGAAGTTTAGATTAGAGAAGTAATTATTAATTAATAATTAATAATAATTTCACCAACTGGTACGACGAAATAGGATTTAAATAAGCAGAGGTGGGTATTCAAATGCCCTTTTGGAAATGCTATTTTACAAACCAATATTTAGCGTACTTTTTAAAACTCTGTTTTTCCGAATTAGTAATGGTAGACTCGGTAGACTTATGTGTTCCTTCAGTGAAGTGTTTGCAAAAGGAATTGATTTCTCTTCTCACTGTGGATTTTAAGGGAAGACAAGACACCCTGTAGTATCTACAAAACGGTGGCAGCTCCGTTTGTGCTGCAGTTATGCTATTGTAACAGCCAAACTAAAAAATACTTTATTTCTGTAATTGTATCGGTTGCTCGCCCGGTGTCCCAATGTTTATGTGCTTATTAAAGTATTTGTCATAATGTCTCCGTCGATGTAATTCCTTTTCGAATGAATTATTTCAAATGGTCAAAGAGGTACAAAGAAAAATTGCACATAGCTTACTCCATGCATTTAAATCAAAAGTGCATTTTGTGAAAATAATTCTTTACTATTACTAGCAAAGAATTTGACATAGAAAAAAACCATAATGGAGTCATAGAAGACAATATATATAAGAATAACAGATATAGAAAGTGTTTTAAAAATACTAATATTAATATATTTGTTTAATGAACTGTAAACAAACGTAATGTTCAGCTATTAAACGTTTGTTCTGATGGGAACAATAATTGCCAACGCCGAAATTTTTTCATTGGTGGTTTATTCCACACATTTTAAAATGAAATTAGACCCACGACACAATAATACACCGGGGTATTATTAGGGTAAAGATGGGTTACTTCTCCACGGCGGATTTATAAAGGAGACAAACTCTAGTCACTACAAGGGCAGTGCATGAATTCAGGAACAATGCCTTTTGTAATACCGTACCTCACATCCAAAAGTAAAAAACATTTTATTTCTCTAATAAGGTTTCTCGGTCGATGTCCCAACTTATTATTTATAAAATGTGAGGTTTTAAATTAATTTCTTCTAGCCCGTCGCTTTGTTTTGTTTTTCGACAATCCTCTTCCTTGTACTAAAGAATGCAATTAAGAGTTTCACAAGTTGCCAGTCTTTCAAAAACCGTCGATCGCGTTGATTAAAAGTGTCGCAATCTTAACATTGCTCAACTAGAAAGCCTAGGGAAACCGTGCAGGCGTCTATACAAAAATTGCTGGTACAGTAACACCTCTGTTGGGGACCGTCTCTATGGGCGGACCACTCATACTGCCAGACCGATTTCTTTGGAACTGAATCGAATCATTGTATAAACCCTATTCTCGTACTACTGGAAAACCCCTCTAACAGGGGACCACTTTTTCATGGAACATTTTGTGTATTTTGCGTGCACCTAAACCTCTCTTGGTGACCAAGATGTATATGTCAGCTAAATGGAAAATGTCCTAATAAAAAGTCGCCCAGGAAAGCAATTCAAAGCTTTTGCTTATGGATCGTTCAAAAAGTGTGCCGCTGTTTTAAAAGATTAAGACTTATAAACAACTGCTTGGGGAAAGAAAAAAATACAAAATTGGCCGCACAAAATAAAAAATAACTTTCACTTTACCCTAAACTTTATAGAACCAAAGGAAACTCTAACCTATAACTAGTTACTATTAAAAGGATAAAGAAAAACAGAAGACCATTTTTTAAAAGCCCGATGGTGATCCGCTGGTAGAGGTTTTAGTGTACCTACCCGTACAGCGAATACCTACCAAGCTCCAGTTATACAACTGTCCACTGCCCAGTGTTGTCTTCATTACCTTTCATATTTTTGTCTACACTCGCCAGGTAAACCTAGACCGAGTTTCAACTATTTGCATTCTGCATAAACAATTTTATAAATAACTTTGATAACTGTTGTAGTAGACAATGTTGGCGACAAAATGCCCGTCATGTGCCCAGAAATGAAAAAAATTGTAGTTAAAATAATCTGGATAAGGAAAAAAACAACTTCGCTTTAAATAATATGGAAAACAAAGAAAAGAATGTAGAGAAACAGACCTCTAAAAGTCTAAAGACTTATTTTTCGAAACCGATGACATTTATGGAAATGCATGAAAGGTTTTCATGCACAAGAATGCATGAAAACAAAAAGGGCATGAAAAATCAGTTGTGGATGAAAGCTATTTAAAGATCAAGATATCTTCAAAGACATCATTATTGAATGAAAAACAATCAGAGCCAGAGGATAATATAAATATTGTTGTTCTTGGACGTCAACCTTGGCCACTCAATTGTAACGTTTAGCTAAAGACCGCTCATATTGACGTCACTCAATGAAGACCACATAGTGGAGTTCACTCGTGATCAGCTGATGAAATAAAAGACAAAATTGCGGTATGCTGACTTTCTTATAAGAAGCCGATCTGACAATATTATGACGATTATGGTTCGTGTAAACTAGAGAACACAGAGATTGTTGAATATTTGGAAGTGCGACTCTGCTAACTACAAACAGGTCTAAGTGCCTTTGGATTATTACTACGAATTCCATCGTCAACTTATTTCGTTCATAAAAGCAGAAAAACTTATAAAACTGAAAACTGAGATTTCACTGTGAATTATAATCAAGTCTTTAATTCATTGTCAACTTGTGTCACTTGTTGCTTGTCTGCGAAAATAAGGGAAAATAACTTCCTTCTACTGAAAGCATCCCTGCCGTCTCCTCTGAGCTAAGGTACAACAGCAAACTAATATTTCACAAAACCATTACGAGAATTTGCGTCAATTAAGTCAATTATTGGCTATTACAGTTAACTTCTATTATCTAGAAATAAGTACGTAATGCAATTCAATGTATGGTGTTAGGGGTAGTCTTGAAACTTGGGGGATCGGGGATCCAATCCGATCCATTTACATACTCCAAAATATTCAACCGATCCGATTCGACCCCATCTGTCAAAAAGAATTGAACGATCCGATCTTGTTTATCAAAAGAAAATCCCGATCCGATTTTGTCTACCAAAAAAATTTGAGCGATCCGATCCCGATCCGAAATCGGGATCGGATGGGGTATTGCGATCCCATTTGGGATCGCCGATCCACCAAGTTTCAAGTGTGATTAGGGGGATATTGATTGGGACCTAGGTTTAAAGCTGGAAATAATTTTGTTTTTAGTTTTTGGGTTAGTAGGGGAAATATTGTTTTGAACTTGAAGAACTTCCTTATTAGTTTAACACTCAGGAGGACTAATTATAATGAGAACAGGTGTGAATTGTGAAGGTGAGGTTGAGGTATGTGGGAAATACTTTACAACTACTTAACAGTGCCGTGCTAACTGTATAGAGTTAGCACTAAATACAATATAATTATCATTTTTGGAGTAAGTACTGGTAAATACTGGTATACATGCAACCTGCAAATGATTTATAAAAGTTAAAGAGGAAAAGAAGTCACGTTGTAAGGTAGAATAACGTATTTTTGATATCATAAAGTAGTGAAAATAAAATACTTTATTTTAATTATGTAATAAATAATAAAAATAATTTTAATTTGCAGAAGTTTATCTCCATCCAGACGAAAATCAAGTACTAAAAATGCTGGAAACACTCCGGCTCCAACATGCCTTAAGGCTTCACGTTCAGATAAGCCACCGAATCTTGCGAACCCAGACACCGCCACTAAATATCCACAGAAATCTTGCCTTTCTGGTGCAAAATCATTGCAGAGGAAGTACTAGAAGCATAACTTTGAGTGCACAGACATTGAGTGGCGAAAAGCAAGAGAAAAAGGAGGCGCCCAGTGCTGGTGACGTGCACTTCAAAATCTCTCAGTCGATTCATCCCCTGGGAAATGAGAATGTGAAAAAACTGCCGAAGCAGTACTGGGACAACCCCATTCCACACGCCATCTACAAGGAGTCCGACCTGGAGGTGGCCAAGACCCACCACGACCCCAAGTCCTTCGCGGACCGCTGGGCGCTCTTTGCGGTCAAGTGCATGCGCGGGGGCTTCGACCTCGTGTCCGGTTACAAAGGTCCCGGGGGAGCGATGACGAAGCAGGCGTGGCTGAACCGCTGCTTGTTCTTGGAGACCGTGGCGGGGGTGCCGGGCATGGTGGCGGGCATGTGTCGACACCTCCGGTCCCTCCGCACCATGAATCGGGACTACGGCTGGATCCACACTCTGCTGGAAGAGGCGGAGAACGAGCGCATGCACCTCCTCATCTTCATGCGCATGAAGGACCCCGGATTCCTCTTCAAAATGATGGTCATCGGGGCCCAGGGCGTTTTCTTCAACATGTTCTTCTTCACCTACCTCGTGGCCCCCAAGGTCTGCCACCGTTTTGTGGGGTACCTTGAGGAGGAAGCCGTGAAGACGTACAGCGGACTGCTGGAGGACTTGGAGGGACCGGAGCACTTGCAGAAGTGGAGGGACGAACCCGCACACAACATTGCCATCAACTACTACAAACTGAACCCCAAGGCCACTGTCAAGGATGTCATCAAGTGCATCCGGGCAGACGAGGCCCACCACCGCGACGTCAACCACACCTTTGCTGCCTTGGACTACCACAAGGATGCTAACCCCTTTCTTCAGAAACGACTCCAAGAACAGCAATCCAAGAAATCTTAAGTTCCTACTCAGGACTGTCCACTTTCAGAATGCATTCGTCAGTCGTCTATTCGAGCAATACAAAAGTCATGTAGGTGTTTCTCTTTTATGGCAAGATTATACCAAGGTACCTTGAAAACATGGTGTGTTTGAACCCTTTATGTATAAACTCTATGGCTTTGGAAACATAACCTTACAACCCCGTAAGTGGTTCTGAAATAACTATGCCCATACCTTGTGTACAGCAGGTAACCATGGTTTCAAAATACCTTGGATTTTACATACCCTGTTCTATTTCTGCTAACATTGTCACAATGAAAGTGGGTATAACAAGCGATTTTAGTCCCCAATGGTTAACAATATATTTGTACTTCGAAAACTTATGAGAGGACCCAAGAAGTCTTTTAAGCGACATAGGGACTGGATAAAAATTGAAGTATGATTGAGTATAAATATTTGACGTGGTCTAATTGTCCATGCGACCTGAATGAATTCCTAACCACTTCCGAATTGAGCTTACCTTTTTATTAGGTATCTTTTACTTATTATTTCTAGTTCAATGTATACCTTATTAATTTTCCTTTTAATTCCTTTGGTAATACTGCTCAGTTTGGTTCTACACACAATTCCTATCGCAGATTTATCAGTATTTCATCTCAGATTTATTATTATTACGGATGTACCGGGAAAAAGCTAACCGTTTGCAATGTCCGATGGAGTGCAGGCCAAGGGTTAATAGAGGCACATAGGAAAGACGGGTATTTGCTGATATTGTACATATGAAGGAAAATGTCTACTTATTTACCACAAGATATTTGTAACTAACTTAATTCAAGTGCCCTAGAAATATATTAATAATATTATTACTTTAGTACCCACTAGTTAATCATAATGCCTAGGTATGCATTTATAAGGAAGTTCAGTGAGTACTTTCCCAGAATAAAAACATTCTGCTAGTCAGTCCTGTGAGTAGGATAGCAATAGTAATGTCATAGTCACATGTAGCAAATATCAATACTTGTATCCAATTTTGTACTATAAGTCAACCTGGGCTTTGTGGTGTCAATTTGTATTTTCCTGTCCAAAAATGTTCATCTGTACTTTTGTTTTATGACTCGAATTCTAAATATAATTGTTGCAATAATAGTCTTTAATTTTATTTTCGAGGAAATGAATTGGGGCAATGGAGCACCAAGGATATTTGTATGTAATTCTGCATGGCGGTAAACAATTCTCCAGATCAATAAAGTTTCCTCTACATAAATGTTTCGTATTATTGTTGCATTTCTATTCAATTTAACAAATAAAGGCAACATTTGGCAGCAAATGTCCACCAATATTCAGTTAAAAAATTTTATTTCGCAAAATCAATAACTAATGTTTAAATAAGTGTAAAATTACAACATGAATACCGAGTTCTACTTAAAATTCGAATATCAGATAACAACTAAAAATTACTTGGAGTCATTCCCGTGCACTGAATTGATTAGTAATTAATTATTATATTATAGGGTCATCCACGTAGAAGTCATGCTTGGATAAATATGACAAATACGATGACCCCAGCGATTAATCGATGGCTAAACTCGTGTCGAAATACCCGTATTCTCTAACGTTTTTGCCTGGCCCATTCGAGGTGGGTATTCTAAGTGATTAGTGATTCTTTTTAATTTTTTTCTACAGTTATATGTAAATAATACACAAAATATATTTACTAATGTTTGACTTGTTTGTGTAGCTAAAGAATGAAAATAGGAGGATGGAGGGCGAGCGACCAAATAATTTTAGCCTGCAGTAAGATGAAGCACATTCGAATTCACAAACTACTGTTGTCCTCTTGGATTCCCAATGAGAGATACTCTTATGATTCTACTCAACTGCGTCAATGAATATAACAAATCAAAGTGAAGATTCCGAAGTAGCAGCGACCAAGTATGACCCCACGATTGGCATCAAGCCTGTTAAGTACACAAGTCTCAGGAGACAAATCACCAACACCAAAGGTCATCCTCTCGCAGTCCGCTATTCCGAAGACCCCAACAAAACAGGAATCTTTTTTGAGTACGACAGCCAGGTCCGAAGGAGACAGGAGGAAGGCCAGGACTCCAGCTTGCCATGCACGGCCTTCAGGGGAGACTCAAGTCCCCCGGGGGCAATTATCACCAAAGGCCGCCTTCTCCTGGTGAGGTATGCCGAAAATCAATGCAGAACGGGAATATTCAGTCGTCACAACGCAAAGAGCGAGAAGAGACCTCCGGAAAGGGTCCCCCGACCCCTCCCACCGCCTTCTCCCCTCGCAGCCTCCCCCCTCGCACCTCAGAAATGCCAACAGAATGAATCAGAGGCTGAAGAACAAAACAAGGTACTTCACTCTACTTATTTCCATATGTCAGAACTTGTTTCCAACTATTTCTTTTGCATTTCAGATTTCCAAAACAAGATTTACTGTAAACACGTTCTGCAGAAGATTTTGTTGTGCTAGAAAGTAAAATAAGGCTGTTTGATCAACGGCCGAATCTGCAACTGCATTTAGCAGTGTCAAACAAATGCTTATTTATTTGTTTACATTGCCAAGTTTACTCGAGTTTGTAATCATCTTTGTACCTGCACATGTAAAGCTGCAGATCTATCTGCCCCTGCCCTGGTGGAAGATCACTTTCATTAGTACTCAACTCACTCTAGGAACGCTATTGCTGGTTGCTGATGCTAATATATATTATAGATTATAGATATCGCCAATTGATATTTACTTTATTTAGTGTATACGATTATAATATGATATGATACTTGATGATATAACAGTCTACGGAGATCAATTTATCTCAAATGATAAGGAATTCCAATTTAACCGAGAAGAATTAATTTTGAATAATTCAAGTTCTGTAGTATGCAACTGGTATAAATATTCTTGTATAAATAAAATAAGCAAATTCGCAAAACTCTCATTTACGCTCCATATAAAACAAATTTATGTCCAACTAAACACTTTTACATAGTATTTTGCTCAATCTGACTGAATTTGGATCTTCACTATATGTCTGCCGGTTCTGCAGGTCTTTGTAAATGCAGCATTATCCAGCTTCTCTGCTTATTTATGGAATACTTTAATACACTGAGTTATCAGAATAATATATTTGACTACCATTTATACCATCAAAAAGAACTATTTTAATCATCATCATCCTTTTTAGAATTTAACTTAAAATCATTAAAAATATCGTTGAAAATATAACTTAAATCTACACAAAATGACTTGTAACGATATTTTTCATGACATAATGCTAAATTCTAAAAAGGTGAAAATAATTCTTTTTGATGGTGTAAATGATAGCCAATAGTAATTCTGGTAACCCGGGTACATGAATATTAAGCATTAAATGGAACAGCCAATAGATTTACCTATGTGATAATTGGGAGAGTGGAAAACCGTCTTTCTGTCAGCTTCTCGTTCTCATTCTCGCACTTTCGGTCAGTTTCTATTCTGATACTTTTCATCCCCATCCAAGAGAAGTTCAACAAAGTCAGCAAACACCTCAAACCAAATAGTGATACCTGGAGTAGCAAACTAACTTAGAGATAGCAAAGAGCACAAAATACACTAATAAAAATATTAATTATTTCAAACGTTGTACAGATTTCAAACGTGTAGAAATAAATGTATACTTATTATAAATAGGTATAATAATTAATCGTACGTACAAGAATGCATTATGTGAATCGCCCGAGTGGCGTGGTACCGTAATATTTACACAGACAATAAAGTAAACTTTGAAATGGATATGCGGAACAAGCTTAATTTACTTAATACTTAGTGTACAATTTTATTAGTGAACAACTTTCAAAATTCCAAAATCACAAAAGCAGTTATAGCACCGGAACCGACTTCTCACCTTTTTTACTTTCCTTCTGGGGTCATTATTAATTGTTAACTTGGCTGTAACCATTATGCCAATATAAAAACCTTGCAAAATGCATTGTCGTTCTCACAAAGAAAATAAAAAATTTGTATTTAAAATACATTTCCTAACTACCACTTTTTCCAACTTAGCAATCCTAATTAATCTCAACTCTCAACATAATAAATTAAGTAACTGTTTTTTATTAGCATTTCCTTGTTTTGGAAAAATAAAAATTACATCACTTTTAATACCCCCTGATTTTAGATTTGTGTGGCTTGGGCGTTGTTATATTACAGGGTGAAAATTCCATGCCCAACAAATAACTTGCAAAAATGTGAAAAAATAACAATGGCAAAATTTTGCATTAGTAATACTCGCGTTTACTATTACATCTAGTGTTTTTCTCAAATATCATAAATCATACGCACACACATTCCATAGTGTCCATAGACTATGTTATCCAAAATTATTTGAGATTATTAGAACATTTTTTGAAAAATACTTACTTAACTGTTTGAAAAGTACAAAAGACAAGAACAAGGAGACTCATGAATTTGAACTTCCAAATAAGGACAGTCTTAATTTGAAATTTGTTTTACAGCCACAGTAACTATTTCAAACTGTCAGTACAAGGAATCTTCTCTATGGCTCTGCAAATGTGCCCTGAAGTGAGCATCATCTTGACAATATATTTCGCAAGCTGGGCACTTGAATTTTTCGTGCATTTGTCGAAAATGCTGTTTCACTAGTTGTGAGCATTTAAAACCTATGCCACAGATTGCGCACTTGAAGACCTCTCTCTCGCTGGCATGGTCCTTATCGTGATTTCTCCATTGCGTTAGGAACATAAATCGCAAGTTGCAAATGTCGCACTTGTACCTGTTTACAAGAATATTATTTTCCCATGAATCACACAACGTACAAAATAAAACCTTCCAGTTTGCAACTGTACATTTACATACGGTAAGCTTTCCAAATGATTTGTTTCCATGTGGGCCATCCATTCTGTTTTTAAAATAAAGTGTTCTCCACAAATGCTGCAATTGTAGGACCGTCTGCCATTCTTCCCAGTGTGTATGGTGTGTAATAGTCGGTGATCATCGATGTAACTTGCTGTAAAAGATTTTCCACACATTTCGCATTCCACAGTGGCTTTCTTGCAGTCGTGCTTTCGCAGAGTCCGAAACCACGAAAATGTTTTGCCACATTTGTTGCATTTAAACTCGGAATCCTCAGAAATCAAAGCTCGCTTTCGACCTGCAAAGAAAAATAAAAATAAAGATTGGGTTGAAAAGTGAGAATTTAGGTTTTCAAGACATGATCCAAATGGTTAACAAACATTGCACAATTTGAACACTTACTTTTGCTTTGGTTGTAGGTCGAGATGTGGTTTCCATTCTTTTCAGTGGAAGTACCAGCAACGATTACTGTTTCCCCTGCCGTAGTCAATTCGCGCTTTGAATTTGTTACCTCTTTGCGCGACGAATTCACAGGAACTGTTTCTAGGAAGGAAAAGTTATCAGTAGGATCGGTCTGAACTTCATTCTTGATACAGTTTGCGCCAGCTTCATGAAGTAATAGGGGATCAGTGGAATCCATGGATTCATGTAGGTTCTCCGTCTCCTCATCTTCATCATCGTCATAAATGGAAAAATCCATGACATAGTCCTGCAGCGGAACACATGATCCTTTCTCCACAACTGATTGAGTTGATGTAACAGGTACAAGGTTAGGATTCTTTGATTTTGTGGACACAATCACCTTTTGTCGTTCTTGTTCGCAGGAAATATAAATTGTCATTTGCCTCACCAAGATTTCGATTTTATCCTGGATCTCAGTTAATCTCTTACTTAATTTTGATAATTTACTGGCATTGTCAAAACACCAATAACAAAAAATAGGGCCATCATGCAAAGGAGTATCCCAGTCTACTCGTGAAAAGTCATTTGGAAAATGATTTTGACAAACTGCAATTAATTGGGACTCTAATATTTTCGGCAACAGATTCTCCTCTGCTTCATATAAATTTCCTTTTTGGCAAAATAAACAAACCGACATTCCAGCAACAAAATCTAATTTTGACATTTTCAGTTTAACTTCGGGTTTTTGTGCTTTCCTTGCAAAAATATTAGTATCCCGGATTCACAGCTGAAATTGTAAATCTCATAGTCGCGAACTCCCGCACTTTTTACAGATGAAAACAGCAGAACATAAATTTTGTCCAATCACGCACACACTAAATATAATCGCGAACTTTGAATTAGTTTGCATTCAGCGCACACGTAGGGATCATTTCTACAAGTCGCACCTGACCGCTACTTTCTCAGAATCATTGTAGTGCTAATCATGACCTTTTGTGAAAACTTCATTTTTTAATCCTTAGTCATTAATATTGTTAGGCTATTTTATTCCAAAAAAATGCTGAGCTAAAAATCTGTTGAATTACTAATAATGATTCTGCACTGCACAAATACATACCTAGTAATAAAATTTTTGGTGAATGCGGTTGGATTTCAAAGCGGCGCAACACTTAAAGCTCATTATTTATGAAAGCGCTCTATGATTGGCAGAATTTCGCAATTTTGGAGGCACCCTAATACTAATACCTATATGTAGACTCTTTCGCATTTATTCGTTGACTATTTTTCGGTATTTCATATCAACCTTTGGGTTAAAGTCAATTTAAAGTTTCTTGGGGTAATTAGCAAATACATGATAAGATTCCGAAAAAAATGCACCATTTTATTATTAATATTTGTAGATTTTCTTCATAGACACTATTAGACACTTGAAGTTTACAAATCAGCAAAAGGCATTAAAATATTTCTGTTTCTGTTTACCTTGCAATTATATTGTACTTGTGTATGATTACAGCTAATGATGATTGATATGTTAAATGTGTAATTGTAGTCTCTACTATTACTGAGCACCCGTTTTGCCCTTTGTACTACACCAGAAAAGTAAATATCTTCAAGCGATAAATAACACTTCTTGAGAACAACATTAGCACCAAAATGGTTATAAAAAAGGTATACTCAGAAGAATATTAATATTGTACATGTAAAGAAATAAAAAAAAACTTACAAATGTCATGTAAAACGATGTTGGCTTACAAAAAGTATAAAAAAGATTAATAATCATCAAATATTAATCCTACTCTAAAAACTTGCTGAACTGTGCAGAATCGATGGCTTTAGCTTTGAAATTTTCGATAACATAATACTTAGCTTCTTTGTCAAAAAACTGACAGATGGGAGACATCCAAAAATAGTTATTCCAGACAAACTTGCCTAGCACCATGATTCGGAAGTGCGTGTTCTCCAGTAAATTGAGGACATTGAACTCATCGTAGTGTCGGTTGTCTTCGTACACTTGTATGTCCTTGGAGGCTTCAACGATGAGATTCTCAGTGTGGCAGAAATTGGTGACCACGTATTTGACGTGTCCGATGTGTTGGTTCAGAAGACGGACCACTTCAAAGTTCCTATCTGTATCTCCCGAGAGGCGGACGTTGCTAACGGTCAGTTTCCTTACTGGTCTCGGCAGAATTCTTAAATCCAAATTCCTCTTTCGGGTCGACAGCAGCCGCACTTCAGAGAGTTTCTCACACACGTTAAAAAAAGTCAAATAGGAAAGGTCTTGGATGTCACTACTGGATACTTCCAAGTAATTCAACTCTGGAAGCACTAAGGGTGTCACACGGAGTAAATGTAAACGCTGGTGGTTCGTCTCGTCCAAAGTCAACTTGTGGAGGGTGGTGGGCAGAACAGTGAGATTGACATCCCCCAGTCGAATTTCCAGTTCCTTCACTTTTATCAGGGTTTTCTCCTCCACATGGATGTAACTGAGAGTCAGTTGGTCCACACTCCAGCGGGCATTCTCCCAGTCTGTGATTAAAGTCTTGCTGAGCGTCAGCGACGTTGCCGAGATGTTTTCACCCAAGTCTATCACCAAACTGTTTTCTATGGTGTCACAAAGGTGCAGTTTGTCAATGTGACTGAAGTCGACGAACTGATTGACCAAAACTGCTGCAGCCACATTTCCATCCTGGATAAACCGAACGTAGGCAAATTCCAATTCTGTGGGCGATATTCGAGCACTTTTGGAATTCAAGTAGACTGTGCAGCACTGCAGCTTCAAATACTGAACGGAAGCCAATTTGTCCAGGGATACACAAAGCCTGTCTCCCTCCTGCAGCAATGAACGCCCAAGGTGAAGGCGCTTAAGACTGTGGTTCCCTAATAGAGAAGTCAGGTCTGCTTCGTAGTGCTTTCCGCTGTGAAATGCAATTCCATCCAAAGTCAGCTCGGTTAGGAAGGCACTGGCACCAACCACGAAATTTCGGAACACTTTGAAATTCCACAAAGGATATCCTCGGAACTTGAACGCAGAAAATTCAATACCAGGGAAAAAGGAACCATCAATATTCCAGTGATCTGGAGTTCTTCCGCCTTTCAGGTTTGTGAAGCAAATTGCCACTCGTTTGAACTTCGGGGTACTTACACTCTTCCATTTGTGGCAAACAAGACGACACTGCTTTAACGTTTCCAAGCTCAACGAGGTAAAAACTTTCCACAATACCTGATACATATATAAACAAGTTATTAATTTTTATTACAATTTTATTTAAACTGTATTTAAATTATGGCAGGTGAAATACTTACAACATCAGTAAGCAAAACAGGATGAGGCATCCTTTCGTCTTCTATTTTTGAGTAAATTTCTAAAAATCCACGATCTGACAACCTAAAATAAAATGTCAGCACTATTTTAGAAAATTAAATGTACGTTCACTAAGAGTTCCTAATATTCAGGTTGTTATAAGGATTACCAATTCAAAAGAAAATCATCACCCGACTTGAAAATAGAGACGCTGCGGTGAAACTTTAGTTCACTGTCATAAAGCAATGTTTCGATACGAAGCTTGAGATATTCATAAAATCTGATTCGCATTTGAATTTTGGGATTATCTTTGTCCACGAAATCATTTTTCAAAGTTCCTAGATGGCCAAGTTCTGAGGATTTGTATATATTCAGGTCATTAATGAATTTCATTTGGGCTATCAACGTTTTACGAGCAGTAAATGCGTCAAGGAGTTCAGATTCAGAAGAAGGTACCGCAAAATGAAAGATTTCTCGCTCCGCATTGTCAATCCATAACAGAACATTTCTGGACTTCAAATCGAAAAGCTGTAAATCACTGAAACATCCGTCTCCTAATATTGGAGAACATGTCCTTGTGTTGGTGCTCATCTTTTTCAATTTTGGGCCCCTTTGATAAGCATATTTGAAAAATAAAACACTTAAACATACGTTAATTTTAACTTTTTACATATTCAATTAAAGCTTGTATAGATAGGTAAAAAGTGATCTTAAAATTTTCAAAATGTGTCCACCCACTCTTTGTTGTGTTGGCAGTTGAGTTGGAAAGAATTTTCTGACAGGTGATTACATAGATCAATCGATCATATTAACAATATATCTACAAGGTTTATTTTTGTAGCCTTCATTCTGAAGAAATTGGAGAATCGGACGATGTCCTGAGATTATTTTTAAATAGTAACACATTTGACCTTTCTCCTTCACATTGTGACATCTTTTCCAGCTAAAAATCACAGACAAAATACCAACACAAATATTTAACGATACACATACTGCTTTCTATATTTTAATGTAATTGATGATGAAGTTTTGAAATTGATTCTTGTTTTTCTTTTTAAAAGGTTTCAACTCTTGTCTTTAAAACCGCAGCGTGATGATAAAGTATAGTGAAAAACAGCTGATCTTCGTTTTCGCGATTTCATGTGTCCACTGCACTGTTGCTCCCACACATACAGTAAAACCTCTACCAGAGGACCAGCAAAAAATGGTTCTTTCGTGCTGGTAGAGAATCTCTACTACAGGGAAACCAAAAGAGGAAAAAGAAGTCTTAAGAAAGATTTTAACCGAATTATTATCGATTTCCCATATAATATGTGCAAAAAGTTAGGGTAAGTAGTGCAATTAATTTTTTACATTAAAGTAAGCAGTTAGTTATTTTGGTTGGGGTAAGCAAAACGATCCTGGAAAATTTCTTTCACCCCTTTCGTTTCTAAACTAAAATCAAAATAAAATTATTCCAGATTTGTCGAAATCATCATTTTCTTCTTATCCTTAGCACAATACAGTTTAGTTTCCAATTGGCGATTTGCACAAAGTAGGTCACGTCATATCCTACTCATGTATAGTGCTACCAGTGTGGGATGTACGTGAGGTACTTTTTCATAGTTGGGCAAAATACTTGTATTTTGAAAATACTGTATTTAAAATACTTTTTTGTGTTTGTATTTTGTCTCAAGAAAATAAGTATTTGGCATTAAGTTAGTACTTAGGAGAAAGAAAGTCTTATACAAGTATTTTGTAATATTTTGGCCTTTCAAAATGCAAACTACGTTTACAACCTAATTAATAGCAGATGGAGGAGTAGAGCTTATACAGTGAGAACCGCTACCTTTCCTACCAGTGTATAAAAAAATATCACGGTATATATGTACGTGCTGGTTTTGATTTCCTGCTTGCAACCAAAAGTGGACAATTTAAAATACAAATGCACTGCTTTATACATTAGTAGTCCTATGTAAAATTTGTAGCCGCTCTTACTGTATGTTGAGTCAATTGTGTTCCAAAGAAATCAGTCTGACAGTAATGGCGATCCGCCCGTAGAGGTGTTCCCATACAAACGATTTACTGTACCAAAGTGCAATAATTACATTTGTCTATATAGCTTTGTGCTAAACTGTGCGCATTGGCGGAAACACAGGCAATATTATGAAATCTTTCCTATAGAATTTAGGTCGTCTAATTATCTTTAGCCTTCAGTGGACTCACTCTCAAGTGAAATAAAATTTTAGTGTAAATATGTTAATAATTGAAGTGTAGCCAGTGAAGATCATAATTTGTAAAGGTGGAAATGGCAGCGAAGACTGCGGTGAAAACTCCCGTGCTGACTTCCGTGGAAATAGAGCAGCGAAGAGAGTTGGGCGACTGGAAGAAACAACTGGAGTCAATCGATGCGACGAGAAAGTATGGGGCAACTTCTTCGGCGGACCCCCTCATCAATTTCCTCTGGGGGGAAGCGAAGTTGGAACTCTGGCTGGAGGAACACCAACCCACAGAGAAGTTCATCGGGAAGGCCAAGAACTCGCTGATTGATATCAAAAAGACAATTCTTCTCTGTCTAAACCAGTCGCCACAGGTCATAGTCAGTTCATTTTTCCCAGTTATCAAAATAATTAAAATTAATCTAATTTTTAATTGCTAACATTAAAAACCCAGCAGTCAGCTGACTTTATGTTGAATATTGGAATTATTAAAAATTATCAGAAAGATTTCTTGTGAATTTGCGAAGTGAAAAGAAATATTGGGAATTCCCATAGTTTTATGTTCAATTTCTGGGTTTTCTAATTTACAGAGTTCTGCCAGAACGGACGCACATCTTTTATTAGCGAAGATCCTCCACGCCTCTGGATTATTTGAAGAGAGTTTGGAAGAGTTGGAAAAGTCAAACATTGACAGCATTGACATGCCGCAGTCCCCTTCGGTGCGAAATCTGCAGCTGTTGGCGGATGCCTACGCAATCAAGGGTTTTTGCATTGAAAAGGTGGGGAGGTCGTGGAGGGGGACAAAATCTCTGAATGACACTGAGCGGCGCAGCCAAGTTATCTCGGCTTTTCAGAAATGTTCGGAATTTGCCATCGCCTATTTCCAGGGTCTTGAGGAAAAAGGTACGGCAACTAAATAACTAAAAGTAGTTAAATATTTACCACTTTTGTGTTTTTGAATGCAGGACAAATAGAAAAGAAGGTGAGTTCACTGCTGGACTACGCCTTAAGACGGTTCCCTTCGCTGTTGCTGGAAGACGGGAATACGGAAGGGGCCATCATTGGCATCCGCAGACTGCTGCGAAGCAAAGAAACAAATATCTTTTCTCCCACCAGAATGCTGCTCTACCGAAGGCTGGCAGAAATCCTTCTTCGCTACAAATTCAATGACATCGCCGCCCTCAGCGGCACCCTCGTCAAATACTACACTGGAGGAAAGATATTTTGTCCACACAACATCTGGGAAGATATCTTCCTCGTACTTCTTCTCAGGTAACGTCCCTACATATCCCGCTGACAATGACATATGGTAATGTTAATTCTGATGCATTTCAGTGAGACAATGGCAGTGCGCGACGGAGTTCTCAACCAATCTCCAGAGTTTGTCAAGGCACGGAAACTGGCCAACTTGAACGCAACCTCAATCTTTGACCTTTTGACCCTCGGCTGTGCTCGCTGGGGACTTTTTGCTATCATTAATGAGGTACCTCAATTATTTTATCTGTTGCTGCACTTTACAAGCCATGGAAAAATTGTGAACTCTCTTTTTATATTTATTTAACATTATTTCTTGCAGAGTCTGGAAAAAACACTGAAGTTTTCGTTTGAAGAGCCGCACGTGTGGGCGCAGTACGGACTCACTTTCCACGCCGCCAATGTCAATTCTCGTCGGAGCACGGAGACCTTGTTGGAGGCAGCCCGCGTGAGCAAGCGACCCACTTCCCTCTACCTTCTCGTTGCCAAAGAGTTCTTCGTCCAGGGAAATGTAAGATTCAGCTTCCTAACAAAAGTTTTACTATTTATTATAAAAAATGATGAAAATCTAACAAAAGTGTGTTCTGTAGGTCGTGGGAGGACTGGAGGTTCTGAAGAGAGCCGAGAAGTTTGAGTTGGCCGGACTGCAGCGGTTGCTCCAGAGAGTCTACCTCTACAAAGGAATCGGATTGTTTCTTCACTCCTTCGCTATGAAGGTCCACCGAGACAGAATGCAATGTCTCATCGACGCCCTAGAGGCCTTCAACAGGTACCGTACGATTTCAATCTATCTCTACCTATTTTGAAAAATGTTTTTATGGAGAACTTCAAGTACCTTGTTCCCCTGCAGCTCTGCGAATCTGGATCCCTTGGATTACATGACATCGCACTGGCAGGCTCGGACTCATGCCTTCATGAACAACGTGCAGGAGGCCTTCAGCTACGCAGTGAAGACCCTAAAGGCCTACCCCTTCCACCTCCCCACCCTCCAACTCATCGTGCTCCTCCTCTCTGCCCAAAGGAACTACAATGACGCCTTGGCCGTGACAGAAGAGGCCTTGGACGAATATCCAGACCACCTGGGCATGCTCCAACTCAGAGCTCACCTCGAAGAGGTCCTCGAGGGCCCTGAAGTAATTTACCTCAATCACTCCCACTAGTCATAACGTATAATAAATAAATAATGGAATAACGGGTTGAAAAATAGGTTGAGTAATTGAATATGCATTCTGTTGTTTTCAGACTGCATTGGCGACTATAAAACAAATGTTAATTATTTGGAAAAATGTTTTCGAGGATGTAGGAAACCGAAGCGAAAGCCCTGAGTTTAAAACCAATTATTCGAATACTCTGCAGCTCCCCTCCCCCACCACAGACAAAGAAACAATTTGTAAGTATCTTTGATTTCTTACAACTTTTCTTAATGTGCATGAGGCGTACGGAATTTAATTTCGTTGTTTGTATCCGCAGCGGTGGCATCCTACAGAGGGGCAGCTAGTGTCGCTGGCTCCTCCTCCAACACAAATACTTTGACAGCAGGATTCCGCGGAGAGTCAGCTTTGTCCGAAATCGCTTCTTCTGTTTCTGTCCATGTAAGTTGTGCAAATCTTAACAGCTGGTGTGTGCATATATCAAAGAATAATGTAATAAATGGTCTAACTCTGTAGGGTTCTCTTTCGACTTCGACCAGCGGAGATGTGGCTTGGAATGCTCAGATAACCATTTGGCTCATGCTCACAGAATTGTACCTAAAACTGCAAATGCGAGAACAGGCTGCTGCAGCCCTTGAGGAGGCTGCTGCCATCAACGTCACCCATCCGGACGTCCTCTGGCTGGTCAGTCCTCTAGAAATCACATTATAATACAGCGTTGGCCACAGGTCACGCACCATAGGGAAATATTAATATTATGTACGATGTTTGAAAATGCTTCTCAAACAGTTTGAGAAACATTTTCAAGAAAACAAGCATTTCCCTATGGTGCGTGACCTGTGGCCAACGCTGTATTTCCCTTTTTGTGAACCTTTTCGACAAAATGGTGTTTTGTGTGGCAGAGAGGGGAGTTGCAGCAGAAGGACGACTACGGAGAGGCCCGTTCGCTGTACGAAAGCGCAGTCGCAGTTCGCCCCACCCACATCAAGAGTCTGCAGTCCCTGGCCCTGATGCAGCACTACTTCGGATCGCACCGCTTGGCAGAGAAGACCCTGAACGACGCCCTGAAGATCGACCCCTACGACTACATCACGTGGTACAACTTGGGGAAGGTGCTGGAGGCGTTGGGGGAGTGCGCCGAGGCCGGGGACTGCATGGCCACCGCCCTGGACATCGAGAGCTGCGCCCCCGTCCTCCCCTACTCAATCGTCCCCGTCTGCTTCGAGTGAACTCCTAAGACAGACCCAGGTGGGTCTCCACTATCCTATTATGTACAATCGCCAGTATTCAACTCTCGTGACATTCCTCTTCATTTATAATAGCCACCCTTCGCTCCGGTGCCTTTCTAAATAAATCGGCTTCTTTTCAAAATTATCTACTCACTCATGCATTTCTTTTTTATGAGTCTCCTATTAAGATCATGTTCTTGTACTGTTACCGGCAACGGAAATCATCCCCTCGTCACTACTAACAGTCCACGTGCCTTGAAATATTTATCAGACCTCGGTTCGTCCTTCCATCCTCTATATTTCATTTCCCTTAAATAGATTTTGGAATACCACTTCATGTTATATGGGATGGCGGGACAAAAAAAACTAATGAAAATTGGGTTTATATGGAATAGGTTTTCGTCGGTTAGTTGCTATGTATTGAAATGGTAAAATACTGTATCGTCGTCTTTCTCCTGAAATACGATAAGCCAATTCTATCATTTTTCCCAAAATCCTCTAAACCAATCCTATCATATTTCCATTTCCAAATAACGACAGCCATTTTTCTCATCCCCCGTGTCTTCTTCTTTTAGTTATTAGTTCGAAAAGCTGTGTACTGGATTTTCGTATAAAAATCAGAGAATGGTATAGCGGATTTTAGAAGAAAACCGACGATATTAACATAATGACATCGCAACTGACGATTTTTGCTCCTCATGCATGGATAACGTTTTACTGAGCTTCGATTAAAGCTGTGATCGATCCATATAGAATCGAATCGAAATTTTACCTCAGTTAAATCGAATCTAATCTAGGCGAAACTTTCCCGTATGGAATCGAATCTATCCAGAATCAAATCGATCAACACTTTCCTTAATCAAAACCGAATGTTTTGTAAAAGTATTAATGTATAAAGTGAATGATCTGGATTTTTATATCATGTAGTTCAGATAATTTCGAAAAGAGCACAAAATGCCTTATCGAAATCGAATCGCTTCTTGTCCAAAATCAAACCGAAATGGGATTTTAGTTTATTTTGTTTCGATGTGCACCGATTTTATCGAGTCGTTCCCAACCTTAGTCTTTATTCTGTATAATCTCGACATAGATATGAGAGGTGAACTATTTAAAGACCTGCGATCGTGAACTTCAGATACATTGAGTAATCATATGTAAGTTAGTTGACCATGACATTGAAAAATGTTTTCTTATATATATATTCATTGACTGTATCTGTTATCTGTCATCTGCGACTGACTTCTGTAATGTAAAAGAAGTCTATATGGCCTATTGCTTGTGCCTTCATCTGCTCTGCGGTACACATACGCAAAATGTTTATACCTATAATTATACTGACTCAAAATTCCCCTTTTGATAATATAAAGAGTTTTATTTTATATTGCAAAAATCAGTTTTGCCAATGTTATAATTGGACAAACTATTTAAACCTTCTCGCTATACTTTATTGTGGGCACAGTTGCACTGCTATAATTCATATCGTGAGGAGATGAACGGAACGGAGAAATTATTATCAGAAAACTTATCTGTGATTCTTTAACACACCTAGTAGATGGATGTAAACAATCTTGGCTGGTTTACGTAAACTAACCTCATAACTTGTGATAACTGTTAACCTTAATGACGTCCAGTTGCGCAAATATATTCAGAATAATCTGCAATATAAAAAAAAGTTAACTTATCACTTAAACTGATATCAAAATAAGTAGAGTTAGCAGAGGAACTTCCACAATAAGATCTGTATGTCTTTCCTTCTAATTAGTTACCAATATAATATTTAAAATGCTGACAAGGATTTCCCACTGGGAGGAATAAAGAGGCATAAATTGAGATATTTCCCATATGACCTGTAATGAATTTGTCATTAATTCTGTATTGTCAAAGGAGTCTCTAAGGTTACGTGATGGGTATAGAGGTGGTGAAGATTGGAACCTTTTTACACTGGGTCTGCAAAATAGGTTACGGGACAGTAACGAGGTAACCAAGAAATTCCTTGAATAGTCCCTTTCCGTATATATAGCTTATTAAAACTCTGCAAAACCGTCCCGTAGCCTATTATGAAGATTTTTGAACCTTCACCACCTCCTTACCCAGCCATGTTACCTTAGAGACCACCTTGGTATTGTCACTATTCTCTACTTCCTATACATCCAGCAAAATATAAGGAGGTATTAATTAAATAATTTTCGGAATTTACAAAACCTGGATAATTTTCGCAACTTATTAACCCAAACAATGAAAAATTCCCTAGGAAGGCAAGCTTTGAACAAATGTATATGTATTTGGAAAACCAGTGTAGGTATCTGACATTGGGTTAAACACGAGTGGAAGTCATACCTAAGTAGTTTTGTGCACTAAGAGCCCCAATAAATATCTTTTTGCAAAGAAAGGTTACGCTGTGACACTAAACTTAGAGTTGCCAAATAAAAAGAATCAATGAGAATTTTATAGTTCATGATTTTAGTAGAAACTGGGTGTTCAGCAACAGCAGAGCTCTCTTTCTTAGCATTGTATCACAGTAAACATTGATATTGCAATGGACCGTTGTCTTTTGAAGGCCGTGCTTTTTGTGGCGGTCCTCGTGTTAGGGGCCTCGGGCATTTCTCTCCCTGGTGTCCCTACAGTGACCCCTTTGCCCACCAGTGTGGTGACTGCAGTGGCCGCGGTCAACAATGTTGTTTCCAACGCCCTCTGCGAACTGCAACCAACACACCTTCTCTGCAACACCTCCGTTAGATATGGACACAAGATCGTGAGTCCCTTTCAAACCTAACTACAGTACGGTTCCAATATTCCGCAACATAGGGCATGTGGTTTTAAAGTTTGCGACATGCTTTTAATACATGATATGATATGAGTACATGATATGAGCTGCTAACATATACATTTATGAATTAAAGCATGTCACAAATTTCAATTTCACGTGCCCTATGTTGCGGAATATTAGAATCGCACTGTATGTTGAAAGAAACCCGTTATTTATTTGTTTGTCATTTGAACAGGAGCAAAATATGCCCGCACAAATAATTTGGAGACCTTGCAGTGTCCTCACTGCTACTCCTCACTGCTGCAAGCAATTTTGCCAACCTGCCTCTGGGGGCAACTGTGATCTCACAGGTGGCGCCTGCTTCTGCAATCCAGTAAGTCATCTCTTCTTCTTTTAAGTATTTATTAAGGTATACTTCTCCCCAAGGTAACTAGACTTACGTCACCATGGTTACAGCGCTGTAACCAGGTAATGTCAAGGCCAAAATAACATGTTAACTGCAATACGCTGTAACCATGACGATTTAAATCTAGTTACCTTGCTTCTCCCTCTGCACAGACTTTTCAAATCTCTCACAATACCCCAACCAAGACTGGTGTAACCACGGTGCCTCTGCTGTAAGGTGGCCTCAAAAGAAAATATTTCATGTTTTTAGAGTGCCCACATTACTATTCCACCCTCTCCGTTTCTTTTGTATTCTTACATAAGTGCAATTAACTAAAGAAATTTAAAGTAATCACTAATGAGCTCTTTTGTTTTGCACAGGCCGGAAAACCGAATGTGTGTGGACTGCTGACTAACGTGGACTCGGACCTGGGCAGCATGAGTGCCAACGATCTAGACCTCCTCAACATTTGCGTCGGCAAGTGCAAATTGAATCCCAATGGGTGCACAAAGGCAGCTGCTGCCACAGATGGCATTGCGGGCACTGTTTGCGTCTGCTATTGCGATCCACCCACACCCACCACCACCTCCAACACTACTTCTTCTTCTGCAGGACAAGCACCATAAAAAATAATTCTTTCAATCATTCCAATGTTCAGTAAATATGTATTTTTATTTGTTTTTAAAAATGTACACTTTAATTTAACTGTCATGCTTTTACGGTTATCGAATTTTTAATTCATTTGCAATTATAGACACACTTTTTGTGATAAGGAAGACATAATATAGGTATTACAGTACAAAAGTCATGTTGTGATGGCTGAACATCACAGTGCTTTGAAATCGAAGGGGGTCTTACCCAAAGTAGTTATAGCAACGGTTGTTTCCGCTCCTATAAGGTACTCCCGTGGGAGAATTTTTAAAATAACAACTTTTTTCCATTCTGGAGAGATGCAGGGGAAGCAGTCTGTATGGAAACTTAGCGCTGGGTACAAAATGACCAATTTGTACCCAGAACGGAAAAAGTTGACATTTTATTTTTTTAAATTCTCAGAACGGAGTACCTTTAAGGAGCGAAAACAACCGTTTTGCTATAACTACTTTGAGTCTTACCGTCTGCATCAGTTACAATTTGATTATTGAGGTCAGGCTTCAAAATACAGACGTACGCTGACTCTCCAATAATTCTGTGGTTATTCAAATTTCATGGAATTATCTCATATAACTTAATTAACATAATTCACATTTTAAAATTTTGAATTAAAACGAAATAAATATTTTCAATTTATTGAGTGAGCCGAATGCAATCTTGACATTGTAAAATATTTTTTAAACGTGTAACTTCTTACAGACATACAAATAGTAAAAATAACATGCGATTCTTTTCCAAGTGTACAT
Source organism: Yoshiicerus persimilis (assembly GCA_020352615.2). Lineage (NCBI taxonomy): Eukaryota > Metazoa > Arthropoda > Collembola > Entomobryomorpha > Tomoceridae > Yoshiicerus > Yoshiicerus persimilis. The sequence continues at coordinate 1,519,655 of CM036941.2, forward strand.
GAGAAGAGATATAAGGGTATATTTAAAAATAAACATGTGCAATGATGTCATTATTTGGTCCTTGCAACGCGACTGCCAGCGTCTTCGTCATCGTCGTCATCGTCATCGTCGTCTTCCTCTGCAGGTGCCGCAGTGGAAGGCACTGCAGTCGTCACCACCTCTTCGGCAATCTGCGGCAGTCGAATTATGTTGACAACACCTTGGTTCTGCCCGGGATTAAGAACGCCTCCCGAAATAGGGTCAAGTGCACCAATTGGGGTGTTGGTGACGACTTCTGTGACAGCCTCTTTGTCGTAGTTCCCAGTTGTGATGTCTTTGAAGGGCTCCAGGTCCACAGGAACTGTTTTGTTGTAGCCCCTTGGGACGTCCAGGTTGGATAGAATATTGGAGATGAGCTCTGCATTGGACTTAGTGGTCTCTATGGGAACGGTGGGGGTGGTGGACCTCACCTGGGGGACATCTTCGTAAATGTCCACCTCCGAGTCACTCCCAATTTGAACGAGGTCCTGGATGGGGAGCTTTACTGGTTTATTCTCCTCTGCTTCGTCGTCCTCGTTCCCCTTCGCAAACACCACGTGCTTTTTGGGCACCTCGGGCTGCTTTCCCACAGGGTTCGTCTGCTGATCTGTTAGCCCACCGGAGAGTTTCGATTGCTCGTAGTATTCCCCCAAAATCTGACTTGCAACTATACCAATCTTCTCTCCATCTTGATCTGCATCAGCGTTTTGGCTTTGTATTTCCAAAAGCACTTCTAACTACAATGCATTCAAAATCATTCGTGTACTCAATTTCTTGAATTTCTAGGATTGGCATCGTTTTACAATATTAATTAAAACTTTAACAAGCATTAGTACGTATGGCAAGGCGTCGAGTAATTGTTACTGGCATATTGCATCCAATATTAAAATGTACATCAACATATTAGTAGTCCAAGGTTGGTGTAACCATAATAATTCTCCAATAAGGTTGTCTCAAGCAAAAATTTTTAAATTAACTTTTCAGCTTTTATCGTTGTGGATTTAACACCACAATGTATGGAATCCATAGCTATGGAAATCCTACAACGTATTGCATAGATAGATATGGAAATTGGAAATTCCACAAAGTATGGAATCCATAGCTATGGAAATTCCACAAAGTATGGAATCCATAGCTATGGAAATCCTACAACGTATTGCATAGATAGATATGGAAATTAGAAATTCCACAAAGTATGGAATCCATAGCTATGGAAATTCCACAAAGTATGGAATCCATAGCTATGGAAATTCCACAAAGTATGGAATCCATAGCTATGGAAATTCCACAAAGTATGGAATCCATAGCTATGGAAATTCCACAAAGTATGGAATCCATAGCTATGGAAATCCCACGATGTATGGAATCAATGTAACTGGGAATCTGAAATAATAATTTGAAAAAAAATCTTCGGTTAAAAATTTTTTGCTTGGGACAACCTTATAATTACAGGAGATACATCAGCCTTGTTAGTAGGCACAGTCTTTTTTGGGATCTCTTTCTTATGTCATCATCGCATGTAATGCAAATTAATCTTAGGCAACGAATCTTAAAGAATTCGGATAACTTCATTAAGGAAGTCTCTGAAAAGAAGTCAGTGTGCACAGTTTCTCACCGTTTGATTGGGTTTCAGATGGACTTGTTTAATGGTTATCGTGCTGTTTCCAAAGTCTTTACTAGGTGACTCTTCTTCGGCCAGTGGGAAGGCGCTTGCCAAATTCTGCAACGAAAAATGATGATGTAAAATGAGTTATCATGCCTCCAGGATGGTGGAGTTATTTAATACCGACCGTTAGGAGTAGAAGGAAAAGTCCGCCCTTTGTTATCATGATAGATTCCGTAGCGGCTATAAAAGTGATAGATGAGAGTAGATTCTTGTGGAAGGTTCGTGGAGCAGTGATGAGGACGAGGGGTGACAAGAGACAAGGCAGCAATAAGACTGAATGAATGTAGTTTACCAAAACACCAAAATATTGGCCAACTAATGATATGCCCATAGGAAAATAATATGTGAGAGTGATTACAGAACATGTGCGTACGGATTCATAATAACGGCAAATGAGGTAAACGAACCAAAACAATTTCCAATCAATTTGTACCACCAGCTGCTTGAAATTGCTAATGAACAAACTGTAACAAGAGACACCGTGTAATGCTCCGACACTTTCATGAATCCAATTATTTCAAAGATACTCACAAAGCGTATATACTATGGCCATGTAGGCCAAACTTTGCTTGAAAGAATATAATATTACACACCGTACATAGCGGATGGACTTATAATAATATTCTCAGGTCTGATCTTTAAGATCTTTTGTCACACAAAGTGCATGGTATCTTTGGTAGGACAAAAAGCAATGTCAAGGGTCACAGATATTCTCCCTTGCAAATATTTAGATCTTAAGGTGAATTTCAGTCTAATCCATGCCTGAAATTATAATCCTTATCTTAATATTTAAAATAATTAATGTGACAATAGTGAAAAATAATTCCAAGTAAATACACGCGTAAAAGTATTTTCTGCTGAATTGTATTTTATTACAAAAGTTGGTATTTAAATTACGTGGAAGGTATATTCGTCCTTTTGGAGTTGTGTACATTCAGTTGATTTAGGTAGGTTTTCCAAATTCTGTTCTTAGGCCAAACAGTAAAATTAAGATAGAAATGAAATAAGAATATTTGATGGGAAAAGATTATGATAAATATTACAATTTGGTTTAATTGAAAACCATTAGAGATTCATCTGTATATAATCTTAGTATTTATATCCGTTTTCTGCAGACCAGCCGTAACTACCCGGGTCGTATTCGTAGCTATTGTGAGACTGAGTGTGTTCGCCCTTCCCGTCCACCCAAATGATGGGGCTGTTGGACCAACCCTTGGGGTGCTTCCCCTGGGACCATCCGGACGACTTCGGTTTGGACCACCCGCTGGACTTGGGTTTGGACCACCCAGTGCTCTTGACTTTCTTCGGCGGCGTCCACCCCCACCCCCCGCCTCCCAGACCCAGAAACTTCCCCACGGACTTGTGGTACCTGGAGGCGATGTACTTGGGGGCCCCCACCACTGCCTTCGTCTTGCTCCGGATCTTCTGCCCCCACTTGTTGATCAGTCCCTTCACAGACCACGACTTCTTCCCGCCGCCGTCCGCCGCACCCACCAAGTCCCACCCATCCGACGCTATTTCGTTCCCCGCCGCACTCACTCTCTCTTCCGCTACCGGCTCCTGCTCTCCCGCCTTTTGTGACTGCAAATCTAAGAAATGGAATTGTTAGGAAAATTACTTACAGTACAAATAAATGTTTGGGTGAAGAATATTAGTTACAAAGTAGTTATAGCAAGGGTCGCTCTTATAAGGTACTCTCAACCGAGAATATTTTAAATTAAATTTCAACTTTTTCCATTTTGGGGAGACACAGTTTCAACATGGGGAAGCAGTCTATATGGAAACACGGCGTTGGGTCCAAATTAACCGATTTGTGCCCAGAAAGGAAAAACTTGAATTTTTATTTCTTAAATTCTCGGACGGGAGTACCTTTCAAGAGCGAAAACAACCGTTGCTATAACTACTTTGTGTTAGTTATTATAAAAATATTTGTTTCCAGTTCAACTTACTTATTGATGTTTTATCTTTCGATAATTTATGTTCACTAGTAGTTCTAAAATCAACTGATTGCACACATACTGCAAATATGGACAACACAGTTAGTGTTGTGATAAGAGATAGACGTACACTAAAGGTTGAACTTCTCCTGGAATTGTACATGTTGACAGTCGAGAGCGTAGTTCTCTACTGACAGAAAATATGAAGTGTAGATGAGAAGTGCTATGAAAGAAAAGAATTAAAATTTAATTACTTGCGTGAGCCCCAATGTGAGGTGTAGCCAAAGAAAAGTAAAATTAACGCAAGGGACTCGACGCGTGACCTCACGAGGCTTCGAAAGTGAATTTACACATTGTACTCAAATTAGGCAGAATTCAGTCGACGTGAAAAGTAAAACTGTCTATAAAGTTTACAAGTAAAAGTCACGTAGCTCAACTATTTTACTAATAATCCAGTTACGTTATGAAGATTTCTTTTGTTCACCTCTTTAGCAAAACAAGCATAAATGCACTGAGCTTTCTAGCAAAACGCCTTCACTTGGCACTCCAACTCCTCAAAACGCGTCTCACACTTTCAGTCAGGTCAATTATTAAATTTACAGTCAAAAATAGCTCATCCTTTGATTTACTTTAAAACTCTTTACTTCTAACATGTATTTTGAAGATGTACGTGACGCAAACTGCTTGACTGCCACTTTGGGCTTCCTTGCTTCTTAATTGCTATTCTAAATTAACAGGGGTTGCATTATATTGGAAGAAACTTCATGGTAATGTTTACATACATGTTGTGAAGACCTTTACCTTCATCTGATTTAATGTTCATAATAATAATCTCGCAATTTGTTACACTTGTAGTGCGTACCAATTATTTAGACGAATTTGTTTACACCAAGAGATTATCTTGGCCTTTCATCTCCTCAATAATTATTCGCCACTAAGCCCACAGAACATGTATCTGACGATAAAAGTGTTTCCATTCACCCAACTCTGCTAGAGACGAACGCTTTTTACTCCCATGGCCTGTGTACCGTGTAAAAGAGCAGCACCTGTGCTACTTTAGCCAAGTGCAGTGCTAATAATATTATGGTGATCATATCTGCTTCGTAATTCGTGACTATCGATGGAACATCTTCAAATTAACCGTTCTTTCCTTACGCAGTCTCTTCATTTGTTCCTAATTTTGATAATCTTCTATTTCAGCGTGCCCCTAAGTGAACTAAAGTAGAGAGCATAAAATTGTTTCTCTCCATTAACCAAATTGAGAATGAGTGGAAATATAATATTCTTAGCTACGACGATTTCAATTTTAATTTTGCTCAATTCTGCTTCCTCGTCTATTCAAATAATGCACGGGTATATTTTTATGTGGCCGTGCATGGAACTTGATTAACTGCAAAGTAGTTATAGCAACGGTTTAAGAGCGACAAACAACTGTTGCTATAACTACTTTGGATTAACTGTAATATATTAAGTGCGTAATAATATGCATTACGTCTTTGTGGCATTGTAGTATGACCTAAGATACGAGTCGGTGGTGAATTATAATTTCGTCAGACAAAATCCCTCAGGAAGTTATATTTCAGGCAAATTATACAGTAAATAAGGTATGTTTTGTATTGCCATGCGCGAAAAATCAATATTTTGTCAGCAAACTGAAACAATGTCCAATTCATGACTGGCTAACACGCTGACGAAAATCTTTGGTCTAAAAATCACAAATGCATGTACGAGATAAGCAGAGGTTTACAGTTTTTTACGAAATCCAGAACTAAGAAAAAAGCTTCTTTTATTCTCAAGAAATTATTGCTAAAAGTTCTTCCAAATTATGTTTCTTTTAGCACAAAGAAATATTAACTAAGTAGCGTTCATGAACTTTGATTTTAATTCCTGCAAAAAACCCATGATATACATTTGCTGGAGACACATTTCCTTAGTAGTTCGTAGTACACTCTTTTGTTTCTGGGTTAGCCTTGTATTGGAAATTCACGCTTTGCATTGTCTTTCTCTAGATTGTCCTTCCTGGGTCCGAAATTCCAGTTGGGTAATTCAAGAATGTTTACTGTAAGGATCGTAGCAACAAAAATAATTTTCGGATTTATGAAATTCCAAAAAAAGAAACCTCTGCATTTCATTTATTCATTTATATCTTCATAAATTAAGATTTTGGAATGCAATACCAGGCTAAGCTAAAGGATGATTAAAGTGTACAGATGTTCCCTTTTTGGATATTTCATGAATCTGGAAATTATTTGACTAAAATTTAATCCTTCCTTGCAAATGAATGATATCCGCAGGAAAGAGAAAGTCGACGGACTAATGAAAGTCGCAGGCGGCCGATATATGTGCAAATGAAAGTCGCAGGCGGCTAATATATTGCAATTGAAAGTCGCAGGCGGGCAATATATGGACAGATGAATATAGCAGGCTGGCAATATTTGGGCAAATGAAAGTAGCAGTAAATGATTTAAATTAGCATGAAATGCAACTGTAGACTGAAAACAATGTAGTTAGTTCGACTGTTTAGCAGTGGATTAAAGGTAATCCAGATGACATTTCCGTAGAACAGAATGGTCAAATGTTGTGCTTCACCGCAGCCTCTGGGTGTGATCCTGTCGACCAATGCTTAGCTCTAAGTTATATGGACATCTCAAAGACGACAAATTACAATACATTCATCGACTACACGACAACAAAACTCAAATTACGGCAAATTACGTATAATTCCTCGTTACCCCAAAGTAAATGCAGCTGTCCACAATTCTTAAAATGCTTTATTTGTAAGCATGTCATCGGAGTTTCGGCGATGAAAGGCGATTACACGTTTCAACTTTGAGCAAAAGATATTCCTGTTGGCCAGAAGAGAGAGAGAGGGGACGTCCGAAGCGCACACAAAAATGTCATACACACCAATGTCTCACAACTGTATTTACTTATTACCCACATTGACTGACTAATTTTTGTTTTCGTTTTCATATTTTAATTCTACTATTAGCAGGCTTTTACAATTATTGACGACAATTTCTGATTAAATATATGCATTGCAAAATTCATGCTAATTTAAATCATTTACTGCTACTTTCATTTGCCCAAATATTGCCAGCCTGCGATATTCATCTGTCCATATATTGCCCGCCTGCGACTTTCATTTGCAATATATTAGCCGCCTGCGACTTTCATTTGCAATATATTAGCCGCCTGCGACTTTCATTTGCAATATATTAGCCGCCTGCGACTTTCATTTACACATATATCGGCCGCCTGCGACTTTCATTAGTCCGTCGACTTTCTCTTTCCTGCGGATATCATTCATTTGCATGGAAGGATTAAATCACGGCCAAATTATTTCTACTGCAGTGGTCTGTACATCAGCAATGGTTGAATAATAGGGTCACATGGTGCCAGTGTATCATTTAAAAATTCTCAAGGTTTCAAAGAAATATTATAAAAATTAATATAAAATCAATTAACAATATTTTGTGAAAATGTTGAGCTGATGTACGAGAAGGGGAAACTTTTATTTGGCTATCTCTTGCTACAAAAGACATTAAACACGATTGTCATCCAATAAAAGAGTTTCTCTCAGCAGTTATATTTTATTGCTTGAAATGGAGAGTAAGAGAAACACAATTTCTGTAATAGCAGCGAATAATTCAAAAGGATACATCGTTTTAAACATAAAAGGATTATAAGAGTTATCCTGAGCTACAATTAAGTAAGGTTTTCTTAGAATCTAGTTTTACAGGTAAATCGAACCCCAGATGAGAAATTTGAGAAAATATTGGTAGTTTACGTGTTCTCTACAGTTTGAACGTAAATGGTTTGTATAGGTGATCAGTTCAAATAAAAGTGGAACCTTAATATGCATTTTTAAAAGTGGAGGTGAAATAATGAAGCCTAGGAAATCTTTCAGCGAATTTATAATAAGTAAACTGCATTAAGAGAAGGCCATTTCTGCGTCCTGGTCAATGTTATGTTATGGTTCGGAAAAAATGTTCCTGTTATAGTGCATGACATTATATCTCTTGGTATGACATTGCATGAAAGCCAACACTTTATACCTTTGCTTTGCTCACATAATGTACATATAATATTATATTATCTTTTATTCCACTTATAATTGTTTACTTGCTCACCAAACTGCCATATTATAGTTTCCATTCGTATTTGTAACAATAACATCAGTGGCTTAAAATGCTTACCATCACCTGACATTAAATATGAACCTGTAAGAGTTTCCTATAATACAGGGGGTTTCAAAAATAGTGCATCATAGGGTTTTGCATTCAATAATGAAGCAATTCATACACATTCAAGTCTTGTGGAAGGTGGAAGACACATTAAATGGTATTAAAATGAATGGCCATTTTCTGAAAAACCCTGTATGCACATTTAATCAACTGACAATGCTACATTACTTACAAAGGTACAGGAAAATGTGGTAATGTGATGTTTTTAAGTTGCTTTCCATGCATTTCGACACAGTACAGGAGCGATTAAATAACACATAGAAAAGCCACGATGCTGTGTTCCCTGTTCATGTATCTAATCTTATCATGTTTCCCAAAGCCTCTAATCACTGGTAGATTGCAGCTCTTTGATTGAATAGTTTACTGTTAGGTTCATGATCAATCGCTTGGGTTTGACTGCAGTGCATATTTCATTTGCTTCCTGGAAAGGATATTTTATACAAAATCAATACTCAGAATTTCGAACTTGCACTTATGAGTACCACAGACTGTTCTGCTAAAAAGTAACACTAAAAGACGTAAAGATTGTTAGCACTGATATAGAAGAGCATGTAAAAGAATTTGCAATATAGATTTTATAGGTGTCAGTTTTTCGGTGCAACAACCTTTCAGGAGAATTAGGCGGTTACTTAGCATGATTAGAAATCAATTAGAGTCCTAACTCTAATTGTGACTTGTAAGTGCGCGTCCGTAAATATTCTAGACAAAAGACAATTAAATACTTTAATGCTTTTCCTGAGCAGTTTACAATAACAAACAATTGATAACACGTTCACGAAGTTTAGCACAAGAAACCGCTCTATGAACAAACAAATATTAATGCACAGAAGAGTTGCAGAAGTTTGATTTTCATCATCCAAGTGAGTTCTTTTCTTACTCAACAAAATATCAGTTAAAATATAATCTATAAATACAATTAAAATTTCCCACAGATATTTTGACTACTAAAAATAAATCAAAGCGCAACTGGTTAGCATTATTTGAGTGAAATTTTAGCAGAGGATTTTCTTTTTTGAGTGCTTCAGCAGTTTGGAATTTCAATTTTGGTTAACCATAAAATGACCTTTGGTCACATTTGAGGTAAGAAATGATTTCAACAGTTAGAATTAAATTAAAACTTTCTCTTGATGAATTGTGTCCTAATTTCGGCAGACGCTAAATCGCAATACTTCAATTGTTGGTTGTTACAGATATCCTGTAAGAAATGTCTGTTGCAAGTTTTGCACCGACAGCACTGAGTGGCAACTCAAGACTTCACCAAGAAGACATAAACACTCCTGAATATCTTTCGTGGCGTCGCCTTCACCTCAGTAAATCCAAGTTGTCAAATGTGGCTGAAATGGCATCTTTCATGGCGGGCTTTGCTGTGGTACGTTCTCCCTTTGCCTTTTCAGTATATATACAGTGTGTACCAGCCCGTACGCACCATAGGAAAATGACATTAGGTATGATGTTTGAAAATGTTTCTCAAATTGTTTGAGAGGCATTTTCAAACATTGTTGCATTTTCTTATACTTCCCCAAACACAATGTTATTTCCCTATGGTGCTTGACTTAAGCCCTTCACTGTATTGTCAGTTACTGAAATTTGATTGGTTGTATATGATTTAGGTGGCGACTGTGGAGTTGCAAATCAACGACGCGGACGCGAACCCAGTTCTGTTGACAATGTTCGTGGTGACGACATCTCTGTTGGTGGCGACGACAATGATAGCCATAATGATAGCGACGTGCATTCTGCCGCACATCCAGTCGGTGGCCAAGATGGCCATGATCTCTCAAGTGTCGCAGTCGCCACACGACCAAATGGTGCGCCTGATCGACATTTCGTGGGTGTTGGCGAACACGGCGTCCCTCTTCCTCTTCACCCTGGACGTGATCCTCATGTGCTGGATCAAGTTCACCTACTTCTCCCGCGCCGCCTCCATCGCCGCCACCGCCATCATGGCCCCCATCCTCTTCATCATCCTCCTCTTCGGGGTCATCTTCTACCGAAGGGTCATCCAGCACCAGTATGTCATCTCCAACATGAAGTACCTCGAACTCGAACGCATGAAGACCGAAATCGAACGACAAATTAGCTCCTCCCACTCCACGCTCTCCAACACACACTCACTCCGCTCCACCAAAACCATTCTCTCCAACAAATCTCTCGGATCCAGAAACACCTCCGTCGTATTCACCGTGTAGTGCACTCCACACTCATATTTCTAAGTACAACTTTGAATTCAAAAGTGAGTCAGCGAATTCAGAGGTCCCATCCTCAGTATAAAATAGTAGACCTAAATGTTAATTAAAACGGACAATTACAACCAGGATTTGAAATATTTAAAAGTAAACTGTGTTATGTCCAAGGACACCTGATGCAAGGAAACGTTTTGCTCAGCTAAGGAACCTACCGGAAGAAATAATAATTAGCAAGCAATTCGACCGTGTTCATCAATATAGTCGTTGACTAGTAGGTCAATGGACGAAACAAATGTGATTTTATCAACATTCGGTCTCTTTCGATACGCTTTGATTGAAAAAAGCTTAATTGAAGTAATAATAATAAAATGAATAAAAGATGCTTTGTAAATGTTTTCAATGTTATTCACTACGAAGGCAGGTGTCACCTCCAGTGCTGTTTTTGATAGGGAATGGTTAGAATTTCAATAGTAGCAATTAATTTTCTAGACAACAACAATATCATGCAGTTATAAATTAAGAAAATGAAATAATTATGTAATAACCTGCCTTGAACATTCTTCAGAAGCAATTCGAAGACGGGACCCAAGTGAGCTACGTATCTTTCCACTATTTTATTATGTGGAACATGTATAGGAAACTGTCTTACGAACCAAGCTGCATATTAAGGTTGGTTATCCTAGATTTTAATACAATGAGTTTCCTATTCCATTATTTCCGTCACAACTAAGTCAATGTTGACTGAAAATTATTTTAAAAGATTGCTAATCAAAAATCAACTTATTATCTCGGCGGTCTCGGCCACACTTTTCCCATAGCGGGAGTTTTCTGACCCCATTCGCTGTGAATAATTTTAGAAAATAAAATGTATCCAAAATGAAGGCGGAAATTCCAGTTTTACCAATGAAGACCAACCTTAATTACTACGAAAGGAAAAAATATTCATATAATTGTACCTGCCATTCATTATTTTCTCAGTGACATAATTTTTCTATTAGCAATTATTTTTCTGTTGTAAAGATACCTTGTGTATACCTGATTCATCGGCAATGTAAGAGGCGTAATCACCTTCCTGCACCTATTCGGTTCGTTGCCTTTTTCTTTACCCGAACGAAGCAGAATACAGGGTTGGCCCTAAGTAACGCTCCGTAGGACAAAAGACTAAAGCTTACGACAACATAAATTATCGGCCCAATACAAACCTAACTGAGCGGGTAAACATTGGAGCTGATTATTCAAATTGTCGCAAACTTTAGTCTTTTGTCCTATGGAGCGTTACTTCAGGTCAACCATGTATATTGAATCAAATAGCAAAACGGTCCGAGCTCCAGCGCTCTTTGATGACAGCAGCTAGTGCTTCCTTTTTAAATGATATATCTCAGACTTTTATTTACTGCTACATGTATTGCTCCCTATTGACTATTTGACCACAATTGCCCACAATAATTTAATAATAATTTTATTGCCAATTTCCTTATTACAAGGTTATTTGCATTGACAACTGTGTAACACTAGGTGTGTCATTGCCGATTGCAATGTTATAGATTTTATGTGCATGTATGATCAGACATGCAACTTTGGCCCCGGCGAGCCGAACCGAGCCGAACCAGTTGCTCCAAAAAATTTGAGCGAACCGAACCGAACCGAACCAGTCCCAAAAAAAATTTTTAGCGAACCGAACCGAACCGAACCAGTCCCAAAAATGTTTTTTAGTCGAACCGAACCGAACCGAACCAGTCTCACAAAAAATTTTAGTCGAACCGAACCGAACCGAACCAGGCACAAAAAAAAATTTTAAGCGAACCGAACCGAACCGAACCAGGTTCGGTTCGGTTCGGTTCGGTTCGCTATTTTAGCGAAGCAATGTAATTCTAGATTATTGATTCTTTACTCTTCCTTTAATAGCAATACCCTTAAGGTTGGAAAGATGCAAATTGTTTGTGCGATATCAGTATTTAAATGTTCAATGCTATACTAAAATTAGCTAATTGTTCTGCTCTCCTTAGTCCTAATCCTAATGAAAATTTATGGTTGCCAATATTAATAGGAAGGAATTCAATGTACGTACAGTACGAAAATGGTAGTGAAAAATTGAGAAATGAAACAACAAGAATTGAATAAATAAAGCGGTTTTGTAACAATTCTATCAATTTAATCGGATAACCAAAGGAAAGGAAACTTATAGTTCTTTAATGAAAATTCCATTTACATTTTTAATTTTGATCACTATCAATTAATTAGCATTGCCAGATTTTCGTTCATATTAAACACCAATAATGAGCAACAAGACACCATTAAAGCAACTTAGTGCTCACACACATTCCTCAAGTATACGAATAACAATTGTTTTCATTAGTGATTTTCGTCATTTTCATAATCTGTATCCGATGACTCCGACGAAAACCTATAGAAACTTGAACACTGATAATAATAATTATCATTTTAATAAAAGACCATGTGGAAATTACGCGAACCGAGTCGAACCAGTTGTTTCTAAAAATTTAATCGAACCGAACCGAACCGAACCAGTCCACAAAAATATTTTAGTCGAACCGAACCGAACCGAACCAGTCTAAAAAAAAATTTTAGTCGAACCGAACCGAACCGAACCAGTCTCACAAAAAATTTTAGTCGAACCGAACCGAACCGAACCAGGCACAAAAAAAAATTTTAAGCGAACCGAACCGAACCGAACCTGGTTCGGTTCGGAACCGGTTCGGTTCGCTGTTTTATCGAACCACACTGGTTCGGCGAACCACAAAGTTGCATGTGTGTGTATGATAGCACAACAGCAAAACTCTCCAAATCATAATCATACCTTCCTCTCCAAATCACAAATCTGAGAAACTGTTTATAACTATTTACTATCACAAATGATACTCGTAGAAATACTGCTAATGAATTATTCTGGATTGCTTGATTAATAACATGCATTTAAGTGGCATTAAATATAATTATTTAGTGAATTATGCTGGGGGTTTTGTTGTTTCACATGTATTAACTGCCACTCTAAGATATTCGCTCTCATTAGAATTCGTAATAGAAAACGAATACTGGTATTTATGATTCGGAACGATAATACAGGTAAAACTCCCTTTCTCTATAGGTCAATTTGTCTGAGAAGGATATAATTATTACTTCATGCAAAATAAAAATAATATTTCCGGTATTGAAATTACTTGAAGCTAGAGTATAAAGTGGGCATGTCGTAAATTCTTTTATTGATGCCGCATGCCGTAAACGCCTTAAATGCTGCAAATGCCGTAAATAACACAAAACACCTGGTAAACATGCATATTTACCACGTGTTTATATAATTTACGGCATTTACGGCATTTACGACGTGCCGCAAATAAAATACATGCCGCCTTTACGGCATTTATGGCTCTTTACGGCATGCGGCATTTACGGCACACTCGACACTCTGCTTGAAGCTCAAAGATGGCCTTTGACCTGCATCCAAATAATAAAAGAACCAACAAATGAAAAGCCGCATTCCAATTTTTGGTCAACATCATTTTGAAAATTTTGTTTAATAACTTTATCAATTATGACGAAGCAAAATTGCATTCCGTTAGTTTACACCCGATTTGTGACGGTTGATTGCATACAGTTACATGTTAATATATCTGCAGATATGGTTTGGCATTTGGCTTTGCTGAACAGATGTGCAACGACTATGAAAATTGCTTAAAATATATCTATCTATTAATAGGTATTATTGCTTTATCTACACTGTGCCCCGACATTTAGGAACAAGTTTGCTCCTCTCTCCATGATAAAGTAAGGAACCTGGAAAAGCCAAAATTTTATCATTGGTTGAAATTTTTCATATTACAAGTGATTTCTTTTGTAAAATTCCTTTCTATTTTTCAATGGCAGTGGCGTGGAGAACATGTCCACCAAATATCATTTCAATCAAGGCTAATTTTCCAACTTTCTAATGAACCTTTCTCAATATAGGTTGCTGATATTTGGTAGACATTTTCTCCAAACCATCCTCTTCGATTATTTAGAGAGACGTTTTCTAAAATAGTTTATTCGTGACTATGGAAAATCATTGAACTTTTTGCCATCATTTTGATCCCTGCAATAAATACATACAGATATATGATTCATCTCAAAAGAGGTTGGGAGTTATCGTACGGGCGGGCAGACAGACAACCGGACATACAGTTTAAAGCATTTCTCTAAAGTAGATTTTTGCTCCGTAATAAATAATATTAATAATAAAATGACTTTATTTGTGAAGACTTGATGTTGGGGTATGCAGAGCTGTGTGTCTGAGTGCATTACAACGTGTGAGGGATTGCAACATCAGTATGCATACTACAAAGCAGTAAAACCACAATGTGTTGGTCGTGAGTGGGATTACGTAGTTGAGAGGAAGAGGAGGAATTAATGGTCTAACCCCTTTGCCACTCACTCACTGACACCACGGACGAAAGAAGAGGATTTTCGCTCAGGATTCACGTCGTTTGACAAGCAGTGGAATAAGTGAGCTAACATTTGATTATCTTCTGCTACAGATGTTTACAAAAACTGTGTTAAAAGTGCTTCTGCCAACTACCAAAGATTTTCTTGTCATTTGACTACAATCGCTGGTAATTAGCGATGGACGTAATTAACCATGTCCCCTCCCCTTGTTAAAGCACGCTGCAGAATTGTACAAACTGATTTGTGGAATTGTATTCCTAGAAATACGTTTAATCTTTGACGAAATCCAATTGCGTCCTCAGTTTCTCGATTTGTCAGTGAAATCCACAAGTTCTTCCTACATTTAGCCGACGGAGCACACAGAAGTGTGTGGTTAAATTTACATTGAGGTTTTAATAGAGTATTGCAGAAAGCAGTTTAACATTAGAGCGGATAGTAAAATCAAATAAGCCTAAAATTATCCCGAGCCATGTCTCTACTAGAAAATCGTCACCTTAACCCATTTGAGATTTTACGTCGTGGATGGGAATTCTCGGAAAACTCTCCTTCCTTGACGGCAGCAAGAACTACAAAACGATGTACGTCTGCAATTCACTGCGATTCACAATAAGGTTTTATGTTCCTTTTGCTCGTGTGTCGTTACAATTCCTCTTTCATTACATCACAACAAGTATTCACTTTTTTCACCATTTCTATTTCGGGAACGTCACTTACGGATGTTATTGGTCATGTAATGTACATCATGCTCAGCTAGAATAGTCTCTAAATGCAATTGACATTGTACTCCCTATGTACCTTGTCACCAGCGCTTCTTCTTTTCCAACACCATTTAAATTATGTAAATACAATTCAGCCGTGTAGCTCGGTCCCATGGAATGTAAAACTCTTCCGGAAGTCTCTTCTCATTTCCGAGTCCCACACATTGCTCCTGTACTCTTTCCTTTGTACACATATCCTCGTGCAATGCAATTGTCAGTAATTGACAAGTGTATTATTAACTCATCAAGAAGGAATTGTTATTTTCCCTGCAAAAATCGCTGTGCCTGCGAATACGCACTTTTAAATATTCATTTATTGAAATTCCAACAATTTCATGCTGTGTCAAGTGAACATTCAGCATTTTGCAAATAATTTTAATGTCACTTTAAAATAAATATTTACCTTTATTACTTTGATTTACTATACGAGAAATCCGGAAAGACAGTTTAGTTTCCTGTAAAAAATTGATTACTTTTACATCGACAAAAATATTTCAAGAATAGTTATGTTACAGCTACACTTTAATATCATACTGTGAATATAAAGTCACCAATTTCATTTGCAGTGATGATGAAAAAGTTTGGAAGTAGCTATGCAAATAAATGTGCGAACTTTCTATTTCAGAACCAATCAAAATGTAAACAAATCTGGCCTAATTATATAGTACAGTGACTGAAAGCCTAATTACTTTTTTGTAATGAATAGAAAACAGTAAGATGGAAATGGAGGGCCTCCAAGTTTCAGTAAGTGAATGCGAAGAACATTTGCTATGGAGAAGATTGGAATTAAGTAAATCAAAACTGAAAGGTGTCACTGAGATGGCGGCTTTGATGGCGGGTTTTTCTGTAGTGAGTTCATTTTTTGTTACATAACACTGTTGGGTACATACAAGATCACGAAATAAGTGGCTTAGATAAAGTTTATTCGTAATTCGTAACTGCTAAATAACCCGTCCTACGAGCGGGATGGGAAAAATGACTTTGATATTACATAGAAAGGGTGGGACTTGGGACTAACGTGAATTGCTGATTTTGGTATTCGCCGCTCCACTAAAAGTATCTAGCTGAATTCAGAAGTTTAGTACACGGTTGGCAATGGGTAACGTCCCATAGGACAAGCAAACTAAAGTGTGCGTCAATATAGATAATCCACACCCAATAAAAACTTAATTGAACGGGTAAAGACTGCAACTGATGATTTACATTGTCGCAAACTTTAGTCGTGTGTCCTATGGGGCGCTACTTTGGACCAACCCAAAGTAGTCATAGCAACGGTTGTTTGTCGCTCTAAGAGGTACTCCCGTCCCGTCCGAGAATTTAAAAAAATAAGAATTCAAGTTTTTCCTTTTTGGGCTCAAATCGGCCATTTTGGACTCAACCCTGTTTCCATAGACTGCTTTCCCGTGGTGAAACGGTGTCTCTCCAAAATGGAAAAAGTTTAAATTTTATTTAAAATATTCTCGGTTGAGAGTACCTTAAAAGAGCGACCGTTGCTATAACTACTTTGGACCAACCCTGTATTTTCAGTACATGTATACTGTAACAACTTCTTCAGCTCTAGTAGTGAACGAGTAACTCTGCTCTGCTACGTAAGTAGGCGCCCCAAAAATACCAAAATGGCAGGAAGTGTCCAAATTATTTAGTTCAGAAACAATTATTGGCATTTCTGACAAAAATAACCATTATTATTTTTTGAATGCAGATGAAGCAAAGAAAGTCCTATGATATTTAAAAGTGTGTAAATGTTTGTGAAATGGTTCGGCTTTGGAGATTGATTTGTATGTACATTTAGAAATGATAAAAGTAATACTATAATATGTTAATTTGTGTTTAATTTGTGCAGGTGGCTACTGTGGAACTAGAGATCAGTGACTGTCCCAGCGAGGCTCTGTTGGTGTCGTTCGCCGTAGCGACGGCTTGTTTGGTGTCGACGACAATGATCGCCATAATGATAGCGACGTGCATTCTGCCGCACATCGAGGCGGCGGTGAAGCTGCGTTCGTCGGAGGACTCGCCGCACAGAGGCCTGAACAACCTGGCGTTCAACCTGGCTGCGAGCTACCCCCACGACTCCCTGGTGAAGTACGTGGACCTGGCCTGGTTCCTGGCCAACACCATGTCCATCTTCCTCTTCATCGTGGACGTCATCCTCCTCTGCTGGATCAAGTTCCCCCGCGTGCCCGCCCTCTGCATCACCGGCATCCTCATCCCCGTCCTCATCCTCCTCTTCATCTTCAGCATCATCTTCTACCGACAGACCGTCCACCACCAAATTGAGATCTACACAGAGAGATACGACGAGCTTCAGAGAATGAGCATGAGACTCGCCATCGGATCCACGCCCAGACCCTCCCTCATCCTCCACTACTAACTCCACCAATCATCAAAGCCAACTCAATATTTTAACACAAGTTATACAAAATAATATATTCAAATTTCTATTTTACAAGAATATTTATCCACCGTAAACAAAATATTATAGTCATACCCTGTAGAACTGTGTAAAAGACTTTAATCGCCCTTTGTATGGAAAAAATGAATGGGATGTAATGCATGCAGTTATTTATAACAATGTCCTACACCTGTAAAAACAATCATTAATACTGTACCATAGGAAGTACATAACTATGAATTCAAGGCTATTGTAACCATGGGGATTCTCCTATAAGGTTCCCTCAAGCGAGAATTTTTAATTTAGAGTTTCAGTTTTCTTCGTTCTGGAGCTACATTTGGGAATTTTAGCTCCACAGGGTACAAAACAATAGAAATGGAAATCTGAAAATACACGCAATGTTTCCCCTAGTAAATAATCCAGAAAAATTAAAATGTTGGAATTAATAATTTTCGCTTGAATATACACCGTATAGGAGAATCGCCATTGGTTACACGAATCTTGCTATGAATTAAAAGAATTAAGTTTTCGAGGTTAGTGCAACGTATAGCGTTTTATAATAGAATACTGGACAATATAAATGTACTAAATGACAATAGTTATAATAATTTATATTACATTGCAATTAAAGACCTTAATTTACTTTATTGTTAATTTATTTTCAGTATATTGTTCAATACTTTTCAATGCATTATTAATTACTATCAGTACATTATTTATTGATTCTGAATTTCACATTAATTATTTTTCAATGTATGATTATTTACTTTTCGTTGAATTATTGCCGAATTTTTAATGTGTCATTAATTAATTGCCAATGTATTAGTAATTAAGTTACAGTATACTTGATAAGCTAGGCAAATAAGGTGCTAATGGAGTTTAAGTACAAATGAATAATGATTTAAGGATTACACTTCCAAAGCATGTGATTTAATTCTTCGATGTATTTAAAAGCACACTTTACTTTACCTGTACGTTTTTCAGATCGCGACCTACAAGTCGAAAGAAGCTTTTTTAATTTTTTTAGTTTTTGATTTCTGAAGTTCAAGAAAAACGAATCTTCGGAATACGTTTGCCATTGGTACAAAAATATAGGTACAGAAATTGTACTTAGTTTATTATTGAAAAGGGTAATTAAAGGGGACGTGGCTGATTAGCATGGTTTACTATTTTAAGGATTAATTATTGTGTTATTCATTTATAATCAGAAAACTTCAAAGGCCCGAGAATAAATTTAACACCTAAGTTGTAAAAGCTCGCCAGAGTATAAATCTAAATGTGTACATCCTCGATGAAAATTAAATTAACTTTTGACATTACAGCAGCAAAGCAATTTTAATTATTATTTCGCTTATTTTGGTAATTATCATTTTTGGCTAAATAGTATTGGCCCTAAATAAAAGTTCTGTCGTCACCCGGTTGAGTATTCCATTAGGAATAGATTACTAAAGGCGTTGGGATATTCGTGGTCTACCTTTCAGTCCAAGGCTATTGTAACCATGGCGATTCTCCAATGAGGTTCTCTCAAACTAGAATTTTTAATTTAGAACTTCAGTTTTTTTCGTTCTGGAGCTAAATTTTGGGATTTTAGCTTCACAGGGTATAAACAATTGAAATGGAAATCTGAAAATCCCCCTAGCAAATAATACAGACAAATTAAAATGTTGGATTTAAAAATTTTTGCTTGAGAGAACCTTATAGGAGAATCGCCATGATTACAATAGCCTTGCTTTCAGTCAATATTCAAATCGCCCCTATACTTTTTATAGCTATACTATAAGTCGGCACACACAAAATATGTTATAAGCTAGAAACAAAAATTCATCTGAATTCTGCTTCAATATCCATACATGTGGCCTGAAAAAAGAATTTTTAAGGAGGACCTGGCTTCTCCAATGAGCAATGGAAAATGTTGTGTTGTAAGGTGTTATTTTGTATAATGCATTGTGTCCCGCCTAAATCGGTTGATGTTTACTGGGTCTAAGGTGAGGTAGAAAAAGACGAATTTTTAGGTTTGGCAATTTTTTGTAGGCCAAATCGTTTTTTGACAAATCCATTCATATTTTGAAAGAGGTTCATAGTCTCAGCATCTTTAAAAAATTTAGGGTGATTGAATTTTTAGCTTTTCGAGAGTTTTTCAGAATTTGAGGCGACAAGTAGCAATCCAGAGAAGTTTTCAGAAAACCCAAAAGTTTAACATGCATGTTGCATGAAATTAAAATTCTTTGTCAATATGCTACTAACAAAACTACTTTTCAAAAAAGTTATTTTTCCCCAACAAAAATTCGCAAAAATTCGTCTTTTTATTGTGCAACCTGATCCAGGGTGTTTATGTGCAGAGCATACATAGCAAAAAAATTTTCCTCCTTAAATTCTTTTTTGGAAGAAAATGAGATGACACTGGATTTACGCCAAACGAGACCTCAGGAGCAATTTTAAAAAGCATTTCTCAAAACCAAAATTTTAAAAAGAAACCGCTTCTTGATTGCTTTTAGAGCCCATACGACCGGCAAGGTGGGGGTCATATTTCAAACGGGTTCTTAAACAGCTTTGGTCACAAGTCACGCAACATAGAGAAATATTATTAGGTACGCTGTTTGTAACTACTCTCGAACAGTTTGAGAGGCATTTTCAAACATTACAAGTATTGTCCTATGGTGCGTGACTTGTGACCCAAACCCTATGTTACTTCCCTATGGTGCGAGACTTCTGGCCTACGCTGTTGTTTTGTGAGCATTTTGAAGGTTTTATCATAATAGGGTCCCCTAGGGAGTTCTTAGTACCGAAGGGGTGAAAAGTAGTGAACTGAAAGACAACAGTATAACTAGAACCAAACTACCATGCACAACCATCGTTCAATAGAACTTTTTACTGTTATTCAGTATCTATTGCATTGAAACACGAAATCTTCTGCCTGTGCGTTTCTGAGAGTACACATAATTCTAAAACGCATTGAAACTTGTGTTGAAATTTTCAGTGGGACTTCTTGGGAGCAAAAGTTACATTTCAAAGGTGTACCATTTCTGCATTAAGTCTTCCGAATCAAAAACTTCAAAAATTACATACAATAGAGTGAACATTTTTTAACTTCTGTTAAAATGATTTATTGTTTTCATTTTGCTTTCGCATTACATGCATTTTGCAATTGATTTTTATTTTCAAACGGAGCACAAGCGATAAGTTAAAAATGATAGGATTTTTAAACATAATAGAATTCACTAATTGCCTATTGAAAGCGCCATATTTGTCTTCATTCGGAGTAGCCAAATGAGGAGTGCAGCAGGTACCTTAACTGTGCATACCCAATACCCGACACCTGAATGGAGCTTAGCCGAACAACCGAATGATACAGAAACGAAGACCCGAATAGAGCATACATGGACGCAAATTTTAGAGCTGGGATCCAATAAGAGTTAAATACGCAAAGTACACTGAGAATTATTCCGCAAGTTATGAACTGAACCGAGTTTTTGTAGCGTACCGTGTGCACTTCACTCTGCTCCCGGCGTCTGTAGTTTAATGAAAGAGGAATGGATGAATGGTTTATGCAGCTTCGGCTCTCCTCTACCATATCTTATTCAGTACACTATTACAATTACATGACTGCCAGTGAACGACTCTCGCATATATTTGAAATAATAAATTAAAGGAAATGTACCCAATTCTGTCGTTGGAGTACTTATCAACATTACTATATACTATCGTAAATAACACTGTGTGCCTACGCAGCCTGCCCCTCTGTGTGCACATTTGGCTAGAGTAATTTAATACGTCGCCTGTGAATGGTAAAAGCATGCATGACCAAATTAGGATTGGGACACTCTACAGCAATTCTACGTATAATAAGAGATAAAGGAAAGTTTGAAAATAAGAATAAAATCGGCTTATATTTTCTATGATTATTGTGAACTTTGCCAGATACTTGGATAAAAAATCGGTTTGGAGGTTAAAAATGGGTTATTTGAGTGAACGCCGGAGAGAGGGGTGAATGGCTTGTATATAATTATTAATGGTCATAACAGAATCTCATGATTTAAATAAATGGGATACGATACAGCATTTATACATGAATAGAATTTATTATAACACTTATAAAAGATCTGTCTTTCGTTGTCCCTCCTCTGGTTGATTTCTTTTGAATGGTGCGGTAATGTTTTCCTATACTCTTACAATTAGGAGAATAATAATAATAATTCCGTGAAGTGGTATAATATACATCAGCGTAAGCAATACACACAATATTTGGCCAGTCATTCAGTTATATGATATTAGGAGAATTGATTTACGCACTTTGTATATCACATCACACATATTTCCAGGCTTAGAGAATATTGAATTTATTTATTTAGATGAATTTAGAAAAGACGAATCTATTCATGTAAGGTGGTCTTTGTTTCAGCGCTCTGTAAGCTGTCTACAAGATTTTGTGTCAAATATATTCAAATAAGAAGATGCATGAAGATAGCGAATAGTAAAATTCATTTATTTTACAGTTCAGTTTACTTGGCTTCTTCATCTTCCGCCGACGCTGTGAGCAGCGTAATGAGTCCAGCGGTATTGATCTTTCCTCCCGCCACCTGAATTTGGCCGTAAACGTCTTCCACGTCCTGGGCGGAGAACTTATCTCCGAAAGTCATCAAAGCTACCTTCAATCTAGACAAATCAAAGGAATTGTATGGAGTAGCTCCAATCGTTTGTACATGCTGCAAATCGGAGCATGGTTGTATCCAGTGGGAAAAATTAATTTCCCGGTGGTTAGTGGGAAGATATACTGGTTGGGTAAATGGGAAATCAAAGGGTTCAGGAGAGGTAGGGGACAAAATCCTAGATAATTTCCAATAATTTCCAATATTTTCAATAATTTCCAATATTTCCAATAATTTTCAATAATTTCCAATATTTCCAATAATTTCCAAGGTAAGAATTGAAAAATAAAGTACTTGTCGGCGTCGATGGAGCCGCCGTCGTCAAAAGATCTGAATGCGGCCTTAACTGTTTCATCATCATCAGAAGCACCTGCCATGCGATTGGCAAAGAGGGTCAGCAGTTGGGTGAAGTTGAGTGGGCCGTCGGCTTCTCCGACCAGAGCATCCAACTCGCCCTCTCCCACACTGCGTCCCAAAGTGTCCCAAGTCTTCTTCAAGTCACTCTTGCTCAAGATTCCATCCTTATCTGTGTCCATGACGGAGAAACCCTGCACATCGTCATTCACATTCAAAATATCAACAGTCTATATTAGGAATTCTAATTACCACTATTTATTTCTTTTTGTTATATCCAAATGTATTTTCATCATTATTTTATTTTTATGACTTATTTGTACTTGTGTAAAAATGGAGCGTGAATATTTTTTCTACCTCTTTGAACTCGGCAATTTGCTTTTGGTTAAACAAAGAGAAGATATTGCTAGTAGTTTTTCCGGCTTTCTTCGACTCCCGTTTGCTTGATCTCGTTTCTGCGGCAGGGGCATCGGCAGCCTTCTCCGACTTCTTCTTCTTTGCCTTCTTATCATCAGCCTGCAATGAATAATTTCAGACATGGTAATCACCAGAAATACTCAAAATGAGTAAACCGTTCCTTTGGTCACACTAGTCAATGAAATAGTGTGTTGACTCTTATTAGTGACTATTCATAATTAATTTCTGTAACTTGATGTGGTCACCTATTAATGGGTACCCATTAATCTCTGCAAAATTCGGGAATCTCGGAATACCGACTTTTTTACCCGTGTTGTTGTAATTGAAAATATTGTTTAATAAAGCCTACACTTACCATTTTAGAAGAAAGGGTTAGTGACGAAGAAGAACAAAGAGCAGTGCAAACAGGAAGCCGATCTCCGAGCGAGTGAGTGCCAACACCTAATAAGAGCGGATGAAGATTCTCTCCCCAGAAATCCGACTTTTTTTTAGAATGAGATTTTTATAGAATCCCTTGTTACCCTCGCGAAGAGTGCTATAAACCCTACTCTGCATCCGGATCTATTCAATCGAGTTATTTACAGTACAAAACATCTAGGTTACATTTAGAATCACAAAGCAGAATTACGCGTCTACATTACATTGTACTGCATCAGCATAGCTATGTAGTCTACTATTGTATTTGATTGCATTGCATCACTTGGCCAAAGTCTTCACGTCAAGAACATACACGGCCATCTCACTAATCCATTAATATCTGACGAGGGAAACCGATTACATCCCACCCGTATGTACCCTGTCTCAGAACGCACCGATTCGGCTATGCGAATTTCAAACATCAATTAATTCATTTACAGTGCTGACCAAAAGTCACAGACCATAAGGAAATAGCATTAGCATTAGAATTCCGAACCCTTTGGCAAAAAATGTCCTCTTTATGACTTGTGTGTTTGCTTTAAAATGTAATTCAGCAGTTTGAAATATCGAAGCCTTTAATATCCTTTGGATAGAGAAATGAAAAAACGGCATATAATATATTTATGCATTAGATGTTCATTTCCAAAACCGCTTGACCAAAATGGACCGAAATCAATCTTTTGAGATGTCCTTCGAGGTTATCTTTGCAAATGCACTGAAAAGTTATTTTCAGTGCCTACATCTTAGAAATTGACCTCCCACTGGACGTTAGCTAAATGTGTTCTAAGTTTGAAGTCCTTCGGTCTGACAGGTTTTGAGTTATCGCATCGCTCGGATAGATAAACGGACAGACAAACCCACTGTTATTCTCATAAAGTAGTTTTATTTTAGTTTAGTAAAATCTTTATTGTGTTTCCTCAGACTTATAGTCTATACACACAAAACTTTTAATCATTACAATCATATATCAACCAATAACAAATACTTAATAATTATAGCATCATATAATTATTATCATTAGTATAATCAATTTCCATTCGTATGTGCCTCTTACTGTAAATATAAGTGTAACCTAAACTTATATAAGTTGCATTAATCCCTAATTAAAGTAAGTTTTATAACTTATTACTTTTTATTCTGCTTCAGTGGTTTGGCAATAAAATTACCTTATTCGTTCAGTACCCAGGCTCTTAGTCTAAACACTCCCGATATAAAGAAATATTTGCATAAAGTATCAGTTAATAATAACACCCACTTGATGAGATAGTGAAGCAAAGTTGCACCAAGAGAGCCTGAAGGTTTTGCCGAGAAATCCATTTAGATTTCGAGACGATCTTTTTATAGAATCATTTGTTTATCTGGGAAAAGGACGAATGCACTATAAACCCTACACTGAATGTGATTCTATTAAATCTGGCTATGGAATAACAAAGCTGCTTTGCTGAAAAGCCAAAAGTCACAAAACTATTTAATGCTTCGGCTAGATGGATGCTTTTGTTCTTTGCCATGCCACTATTTATAGCCAGAGCTGTTGGAGTTGGAGTGTACAGTTGTTACTGTTACTATATTACCAACGTGAGACCTGTAGAGTACGCAGTCTAGTAGTTGTCTGCAGAGTCCGACGCCGATGAAAATTTGGCGGCGACGAGAAAAAATGACGAGGCGTGACCAGAAAAAATTCCATTTATATCTGCTTTTTAGCGTTTTTAAAATGTTATTACTTTTATATTAAAATAAAGGTTTATTACACTTCATATTAATGGAAAAACCATGACAGCGATATTGAAATTAACATTGACAACAATTATTTACCAAAAAATATAGTGAATATAGACTAAAATTTGTGAAATTTATAATTCTTAATGACGGCGCCATAAAATTTTGCTCAGCTGTGCGCCGATCAAAATTTTGCGGCTGCGGCGGCGACAAATTTTGGCTCGGCGTCAGCGGCGCGCCGGCGTCGGACTCTGGTTGTCTGGTGAATTCCTCTTTGGGTGACTTTACATGATATAGTAGTCCTTCCATTCCGTAGGATTTCAACATAATTAAAATAAAATTCTATTCCTCTAAATCCCAAATACGGTATATATCACCTACACCTTTTGTATAAAGCCCGTTTATTAAGTGGACGAAGTCATTTTTTGCTTTTGTTTTGCCTGTTTGTCTGTCTGCAAGCTCTATCACTCAGAAATCAACGAAGACGTTAAGATATTTGGTTGAAACGTTTTTAGTAAATCAATCATAGATATAGCATGCCTGAATTCGAAGATGATTGCTCTCTGACCTTTGACCTCCGAGTGAAAACTCAAAAACCATTTTTGCTAAATTAAAACGCCATATATATTTGTTTTTTTTATTAAGGTGTCATTGCTTCCGCTTCCCCACTTTGCAAAATCGCTTGATCGGTTTATTAAAGGCTTAAAATTTATTCGTACAATATTCGGTAGGATCTTTACAAAACACGGTATACAATAAATAGACGTATCACTACAATACAAAATAGTTTCACCCAATAAACGATAGATTCGTACAATAAAGTTGATCCATACAAAATAAAATAGATTTTTACAATAAATGGTAGAATCGTACAATAAATGGTAGATTCATACAATAAATGGTAGATTCATACAATAAATGGTAGATTCATACAATAAATGGTAGATTCTTACAATAAATGGTAGATTCTTACAATAAATGGTAGATTCTTACAATAAATAGTAGATTCTTACAATAAATGGTAGATTCTTACAATAAATGGTAGATTCGTACAATAAATGATAGAATCGTACAGTCAAAGAAAATATTTTACGTCCATTTGTGATATACAAACAAAAAAATACGTGGAACGTCATTCTTCAGTAAACCAAGGTAAACGCTAGGGTAATCAGTTATCGTCAGCAAAATATAGTGGAAAAAGGGTCATTGTAATTTGTACATTAAATTGGACAACGACCAGCAAAGCAAGTCAAATCCAATAAAAATAAAGAATAAATAAAATCAGCCATTTTATTACCGCAACTGAACCCTAAGGACCCTAACTGAACCCTAAGGACCCTAACTGAACCCTAAGGACCCTAACTGAACCCTAAGGACCCTAACTGAACCCTAAAGACCCTAACTGAACCCTAAGGACCCTAACTGAACCCTAAGGACCCTAACTGAACCCTAAGGACCCTAACTGAACCCTAAGGACCCTAACTGAACCCCAAGGACCCTAACTGAACCCTAAGGACCCTAACTGAACCCTAAGGACCCTAACTGAACCCTAAGGACCCTAACTGAACCCTAAGGACCCTAACTGGGCAATACATAAAGCAATACTAAACTCAATTACTGCACATATTGAAACACCACATTTTGCATCATCAAACAGAGATTTTGAAATCTCTTTTCGTCTACTCAAAAAGAATTTCGAGCATGGCAAAGAAGACCATTTAATGTAATTATTATGAAAAGAATCTACCATTTATTGTACAAATTAATTATTTATTGTTCGAATCTACCATTTATTGTACGCATCTACCATTTATTATAAGAATCTACCATTTATTATACGAATCTACCATTTATTGTACGCATCTACCATTTATTATAAGAATCTACCATTTATTATACGAATCTACCATTTATTATACGAATCTACCATTTATTATACGAATCTACCATTTATTATACGAATCTACCATTTATTGTATGAATCTACCATTTATTGTACGATTCTACCATTTATTGTACGATTCTACCATTTATTGTACGATTCTACCATTTATTGTACGATTCTACCATTTATTGTACGATTCTACCATTTATTGTATGAATCTACCATTTATTGTACGATTCTACAATTTATTGTACGAATCTACCATTTATTGTATGAATCTACCATTTATTGTACGATTCTACCATTTATTGTACGAATCTGCCATTTATTGTATGAATCTACCATTTATTGTACGATTCTACCATTTATTGTACGAATCTACCATTTATTGTATAAATGCATCTATTTATTGTAATTTACCATCTATTTATTGTACGCAAAAAATCTAAGCCTTTATTAAAGACTGAAATTTAATGCCCCATGGAAATGAGTATTATCCGCAGGAGAAGTCTATTTTGTGGCATTAGTGATAGTCGCAGGCGCCGAGTGAAAATAGCAGGGGGGCAATATGTGGACGAATGAGAATAGCAGTAAATGAATGAAAAATCAATTTTTTAAAAATGTGATTTTTTTGTTTTCACTATCAACCTACCAGTATTAGGATCACCATGATAATTATCTTGGGACAATAAATTTATTTTCAACATGCGGCTAAAAAAGGTATATTGTAATCCCAGTATCCCCAAAATTTCACCATTGGTATAGAGGATTTAGGTAGCAGGCTGGCACTGTGATACTTGGTTATTATAGTCATTTTTGAAAATCCTTGTTTTTGTCAAACTCATTTGTCCGCATAACGTCCGCATTTCTAGATAGTAATATTTGACTTTTTTATTTTGTTGGATTAACGTTTCCAATTTGTGAGATTTGCGGTTTTTGTTATTGAAAGTGCAAATAAATGTTTCTTTCAGTACATACACAATGAGAAACTATAATATGGCGAATATTTTCCTTGTTTTCTCTTGCCGATGGATATCTAAATGGTTACTAATATATATTGTACTAACTCAATCCGTCATGGTCTTCTCCCATAATATTATTTACATTTCTAAATACCTGTATTTTAGCTTTATGTACTCATAAGTTATTATTTAACATTGTTATGACCATTAACTCCCTAAACCTAACTCTCACGAATTGCTATAGAATACAAAGGATCAGTGATGGGCACATCACATCAAATTGTGATGTGGTCCACATCAATTTACATTTGATTTACACATCACACATCACATCACATCACTCTTTCCCAAAAGAATCCCACATCACACATCACATCACATCACTCTTTTCCAAAAGAATCCCACATCACACATCACATCACATCACCCTTTTCCAAAGTGATCTCACATCACACATCACATCACATCACCCTTTTCCAAAAATATCTCACATCACACATCACATCACATCACTCTTTCCCAAACTGATCTCACATCACACATCACATCACATCACCGTTTTTCAAAGTGGTCTCACATCACACATCACATCACATCACCGTTTTTCAAAGTGGTCTCACATCACACATCACATCACATCACTCCTTTCCAAAGTGATCTCACATCACACATCACATCACAAGTTGACGTGATGTGATGTGTGATGATGTGACATCAAATTACACATCACACCAGAACTCTCGGCATAAAATAATGTTTATATATATAATATGTACGATGTACGGGAAAAATCAGTACACTTCTAAGCTAAAGTGATTATAAACTTGATTATAATCACTTTCTGATAGATTTTTTAATCGCTCTGACTGCGCTTGCCTCTCTACACTAATGTATTTGTAGAGGTCAATGAGTGTTGTTCTGTGTACCCGGCGTTTCAGAATGCCCAATAAGCAAAAGAATTATGCTATTGTCAGACAAAAATCTGAACACTATCCTCGCGACAGCTAAATTAATATAAGCCATTTCAAGACTGGGTGTAACAAAGTATCATATTCAATATATGGTAAACAAACAGATTAACATGCGGATAACCAAAATATTTGACCTTACACTGAGCCTCAACAAGACCTAGGCATATTCGAAGTTTGAAATCATTACTCAATCCGTGCCGAAGTTGCCACATTGACAAACAGACAGACTGTCACGGGCATTCTTTTAAAGTATACACCAGCATCAATAAAATTCTGCAATGCTTTCGTGGGGAAGTGTTACTTAGTTCTGTTGCGTATGGGCTATACAGGGTTGGCCCTAAATAGCGCTCCATAGGACAAAAGTCTAAAGCTGGCAACAATGCAAATTATCAGCTGCAATACAAACCTAATTGAGCGGGTAAACATTGGAGCAGATTATTCACATTGTCGCAAACTGTAGTCTTTTATCCTGCGGAGCGTTACTTAGGGCCAACCCTGTATAATGGTTAACTATTATAACATACATTGAGGAGATTGTAAATGAGCTTTGACGCATGCGTGTTGCATTTGTATACTGTATTCGGTTTCGAATTCTGCATACACAACACGTCTACTACTACATGGAACTCTAGGCTGTGGAATTGAGACTCCATTTCTAAAACCGGTTGACCGATTGCCACCATCGTCGAACTTGAACTTCTATTGAACCTTAACTAGATAGTTTTCTTATCTCTCAGACAGGTAGATAGACAGATTGTCACGGGCATTGGCGTAAACTATCTCTCATTAATGATCTCTGAAAATAAATATAATCCTCGTCTCTAATAAACTTTCACATTTAATATAAAATAGCAATCATTGCAATGTGTGTCGACATGTGTGATGTTTGATGTGGACACACATCACATCACATCAAACATCACATCACTCTTTTCCTAAGTGATCTCACATCACACATCACATCACATCACTCTTTCCCAAAATGATCTCACATCACACATCACATCACATCACTCCTTCCCAAAGTGATCTCACATCACACATCACATCACATCACCCTTTCCCAAAGTCATCTCACATCACACATCACATCACCGTTTTTCAAAGTGATCCCACATCACACATCACATCACATCATCAAATTTCGCTCGAAAAAGTGCTCTAACGTGACCACATCACCACATCACATCAATCTGTGATGTGATGTGCCCATCACTGCAAAGGATTAAATACTTAAAGATAATTCCCTTAAAATTGTAAAATGAATACGACTGCAGAACAGCAAAGGAGAAATATGATAGGCATTGACGTTTCGCTACATTTTTCGGAAATATTACGAATTTAAGAACTGCCATCACACTAAATTAAATTGAATACCATTTAGAACTGAAATTATTGATTTCTAAGAAAGTGGCCAATTTAATTTAGTAAACTATCTGTTGCTGAAAGAGAAACCCATTTAGAAACTAAGGAAAACCCCTATTAAAGCCCTTTCCAGAATACAAATCTCCAAAAGCGCTCGCAGTCCCCGAAAACAAATCTAAACGGTTATCCAGGAACTGCAAATCCCAACAACGCCACCACAATTCTATTATTTTACTAAACTTATCATTCCTACCTCATTTTCTGTCCACAACCGTCTGATTAATTCCTCTTCCTTGACCATTGCATCTTCGTCCATACTAATTGCTTTCCTCGTGATAAATTTCATTTCATTCATTCTGTCCGTACTGTTTTCAAGTACCTACAAATAAATAAATAGACCCATTAGAGTTGAATACAAAACATTTCATGAACTATGATGTTACAAAGTATTAGTGTAGTATCTAACCTTAGTATTGCTATTGATGGTTTTCAGTAGTTTCTGAATCAATTGCTGGCACTGCGTTAATTTAGAAACACGCAGTGTCATGGTCTTTCAGACGT
The DNA here is from genome assembly GCA_020352615.2 of Yoshiicerus persimilis. NCBI lineage: Eukaryota > Metazoa > Arthropoda > Collembola > Entomobryomorpha > Tomoceridae > Yoshiicerus > Yoshiicerus persimilis. The sequence goes on from CM036941.2 coordinate 1,550,590, forward strand.
GTAGACAACTTGATTGCATCATTCAGGACATCCTGAAATGTTAAAACCATCTTCGAGACAGTAAGACTACTACAGTCACCTGAAAACATACAGAAATATCATTAATTACTGCGACTAAGACCCTACACTCTTTTCAATGTCATTTGAAAAGAGTGTAAAGCCTACACTAGACACTCGATTATTTGTAAAGCTTCCAATGCGTCGAAATTTAAAGTGTTTTTTTCTTTCACCATTTTGACCATCACCATTCTTTTATTTCAGGAAGATTTTTATTCTTAAGCAATTACTTTCTACAATGAACGCGGAAAATAAATAAATTTCTTGTCCCCTAATGACATTCCAACTATTATTATTACTATTGTTATAAATATTCTCTAATTCTTCAAAGGACGACTAAAATTTCAAAAGAAAAAGTTATGTAAAATATCAGGTGTATGAAAAGGCTATACAAATCTTGTATCCTCAGTGCAAAAATTCCAGATGCATTACCCTCCCTTATTTTCCATAACAATTTTTTATAATTACGTATTTCTAAACATATTTATAAAGATCTTATTGAAAATTGTACCGCTCTGTCCTTAGTCCGAACAAAAATTTCAGCAAAAAATGGAAAATATTTGTGATTGTAACCATCTTGTAGGGCAAAAATCCAGAAGTACATTTTCTAAGATTCCTTATTTATAGCTATAACGAACTTCCAGATGTCATCTTTATCATAAGCATAACACCTGAAATAAATTAAAATTGAAATTATAATAATTGTTTTGTGTAAACCAATAAAATGGAGAATTTCAACAAATTACCTTCTTCTGCAGCACTGTAGGGAATTTTCAATGTTTCTTTGCTGCAGTTTGGATCCAAGTCTGTAGTGATACTTTATGAAAGTTAGTCATGTGTTCATCAATGAATCGCTACGGAATTTTTTGTTTGGTTTTGGAGCATTCATCATTAATGGAGCATGTCATTGCGAGTCTGTAAAACCAAAAATTAAAATCAGTGCAATTAATTATTCTTTTAGAGCTCTTGAAACCAAAACTAGAATTTACGGACCTGTATTTGCAATGAAACCAAGCGTGATTGACAATGTCCCTTTGAGGGTGAATCTTTTTGAGGCAACCCAACTTCACGTTGATGCAACTCACTGAATTTTTCGGTTCAAAGAGCTCGTCATACGCAAAATTTTTCTCATAGAGATTTTAGCACTGCAATACTTCACAACCTGGCTGTTGAATTGCCATATGTTTATGTTGATAAAATTTCTTACCTGAATCTGGCGCGTTTCTGTTCAGACTAAATGACAAGCCTGCGCACTTTCGAATAGGTATTTCAGCGGTAATAGCTAACTGAAGACTGACTTTATATCCATGTCATTGATCCTAGGGACGATCCACATATCGCCTCTTCAATTTCGGGCCGTTTTTGGACCCCGCCATCTACCCCAGTACCTCTACTTGTCTGATTTTTGGAAAGCCCACCACCCGTAATGACATCCTAATTTAGTATTGAAAATTAAATGGGCTAATGTTTTTTTAAATTTATCAAAGATGTATTCTTGGTACATATACTCTGAATGTGACACTTAATTTGAACTCAACATAACGATATTGATGAAATTGAAATATGAAACATTTATGATTATGCCTATTAGATGAAATAAACTTGAACATACCTTAAAATCATTAGCTTAAGCAAATGATGTACCCAAGGATGCAAAAACCCATGGGTTTTGAGCAAAAACCCTCGAACCATGGGTTTTTGTAGGTTTTTGGGGTTTTTGGGTTTATGGGTTTTTGGGTTTTTGACCTACCAAAATAGCGTAATATTCTATGTATATGGTTTAATACTTATTCCTTTTGAGTCACAATGTGATGAAGAATGATAGTTTTTAACTACTGTTGACAAATATGTTCATATTTTGCAGGATAAACTGTAATTTGTTATCAAAATTACGGTGTGCTTTACATTTCCGCATAGCAAAAACCCAAAAACCCATGGGTTTTTATCACTTTTTAGCCCGACCTCGGGCTTATAGAACGGTTAATAACTACTTTTTGTTTTAAATTTTGATAACTATTAAAATGCATTTTTGCCATTTTTGAAATTCTTGATATTCTGGATGTGGTATTGTCAATATCATTTAGGTAATTAGCAGGGTTGGCCGAAATACTTCAATTCCAAAATACAAAATATAAAATACCTTTCAAAGTGAAAATATAAAATATAAAATACTTTTCAAAGTGAAAATACAAAATACAAAATATAAAATGCTTTTCAAAGGGAAAATACAAAATATAAAATACTTTTCAAAGTGAAAATACAAAATATAAAATACTTTTCAAAGTGAAAATACAAAATACAAAATATAAAATACTTTTCAAAGTGAAAATACAAAATACAAAATATAAAATACTTTTCAAAGTGAAAATACAAAATACAAAATATAAAATACTTTTCAAAGTGAAAATACAAAATATAAAATACTTTTCAAAGTGAAAATACAAAATACAAAATACAAAATACTTTTCAAAGTGAAAATACAAAATACAAAATACAAAATACTTTTCAAAGTGAAAATACAAAATATAAAATACTTTTCAAAGTGAAAATTCAAAATATAAAATACTTTTCAAAGTGAAAATACAAAATATAAAATATAAAATACTTTTCAAAGTGAAAATACAAAATACAAAATATAAAATACTTTTCAAAGTGAAAATACAAAATACAAAATATAAAATACTTTTCAAAGTGAAAATACAAAATACAAAATATAAAATACTTTTCAAAGTGAAAATACAAAATACAAAATACAAAATACTTTTCAAAGTGAAAATACAAAATACAAAATACAAAATACTTTTCAAAGTGAAAATACAAAATACAAAATACAAAATACTTTTCAAAGTGAAAATACAAAATATAAAATACTTTTCAAAGTGAAAATTCAAAATATAAAATACTTTTCAAAGTGAAAATACAAAATATAAAATACTTTTCAAAGTGAAAATACAAAATATAAAATACTTTTCAAAGTGAAAATACAAAATATAAAATACTTTTCAAAGTGAAAATACAAAATATAAAATACTTTTCAAAGTGAAAATACAAAATATAAAAACTTTTCAAAGTGAAAATACAAAATATAAAAACTTTTCAAAGTGAAAATACAAAATATAAAATACTTTTCAAATTGAAAATACAAAATATAAAATACTTTTCAAAGTGAAAATACAAAATATAAAATACTTTTCAAAATGAAAATACAAAATATAAAATACTTTTCAAAGTGAAAATACAAAATACAAATACTTTTCAGAATTTGTGAAAATACAAAATACAAAATACTTTTCAGAATTTGTGAAAATACAAAATACAAAATACTTCACTCGAACTTCCACAAAATACAAAATACAAAATATTTAATCAAAATACTTGATAAAATACAAAATACAAAATATTTAATCAAAATACTTGATAAAATACAAAATACAAAATATTTAATCAAAATACTTGATAAAATACAAAATACAAAATATTTAATCAAAATACTTGATAAAATACAAAATACAAAATATTTAATCAAAATACTTGATAAAATACAAAATACAAAATATTTAATCAAAATACTTGATAAAATACAAAATATTTAATCAAAATACTTGATAAAATACAAAATATTTAATCAAAATACTTGATAAAATACAAAATATTTAATCAAAATACTTGATAAAATACAAAATATTTAATCAAAATACTTGATAAAATACAAAATATTAAAAGTACATGAAGGCAGCCATACTGTTGGAAGACCATTCGAGTGCAATATCTGTGGAAAGTCACTTAAAACATCTGCTACATTAAAAGGGCATGAAGACAACCATATGGCGGCATTTGAGTCCATGAGTCCACTATGTGTGGAAAGTCATTTAACCAGTTCCTTAGTGATTCTGAAAAGTATTTATTTGTTCTGCTGGGGGAAGGTATTTAATAATTTTTGCTTACTTGGGAACGGTTTTATTTTACTACACAATATAGTCATGGAAGGAAATAAAACTTCATAAAACCCCCCTCTGGGTAGCTTAGTTAGTAAACCAACGATTTGAGGCTTCCAAGTTGGTAACCAAGGGAAATTTTGCAAAAATTGAGATAGATTAAATAAAATTCTAGCACACTTTCATGCACACACAACTACCAAACACCCTGGAAATCCTCATAGCTCAGCAAAAATGTACAACTTCCGACATAATAATTTTAAATTAAAACTGAAATTACCAGTTATCCGATCGGTTTTCCTCTGGACAGATTGTAGTCCTTAAGAAACTTAACGAACTCCCGGGGTTAATAAGGCAGGGCTAAGTTGGGAGTCGAAAATTTGGGTCAATAGACTTTAAAAATTCTTGCCCCCCAAACAATGGAAGGAAAATCTCGGTTTTTCAGCAAAAAGACAGATTTTTGATACATCAACTGCCATCCAATACATTTATATACTAAGATATTTACATATTTTCATGTTTATTGACACTATTGCCCGTTTTAAATAATAGCCAAGTAATAATGAGTTATGTACTAAATTACACTTAAATAATATCATTTAGATTACAATTCAGAGTACTTTTCCTAATGCTGGTTGTATGTTGACGTCAGAACAAAAAGCAAAAAGCTGGCTTTTTCCTAATTTTATTTTTTAGCAAAAAGCAGAAATAGCTAAAAACCAAAAAGTTGGCTTTTGTTCCAGATTTAATGTTGAATGGGTCAATATTTATTCAAATTTTTTTTCCAAACCAAGTCCTAGCCCAGACATATTAAACCGGAAATTTATTAAGTTTCTTAAGGACTACAATCTAACTTCGAGGAAAATCGTTCAGTGGGAAAGTGGGAACTTTATTTATTTATTTAGCTTTTTAACTTTTATTTTTACATAATTGTTATGTAGCAAATTGTACATTATACCGCTGTTGTGTTGGTGCTGAAAGTATCCTAAATTAATAACAATATTCAACATTTCAGAAAACGACATATGTCTTCCTCCCAGAGCTGAACATTTTATTTTTAAACGACTTTTGTCGTTCTCCCATCGCAACGCATTTAATAAATGAGACGACATAAGTCGTTCTCCCATGGTAAGACAATTATTTTTTGGACGACATTCGTCGTCCTCCCATAGCAATACAATTCCTTTTTGGACGACAAATGTCCCCTTGCCAGGGGAACTGGTTAAAACATTCTCCCATTTAAAAATGGACTAAGTCATCCATACGGTTGAAAACCCATCATAAGAAATATTTGTTGAAAATCCATTGAAACATCCTCTCATGTAATTAGCCAACAACTTCATTGTGGCGATAGACCATTTAAGTTTGATATTTGTTGTAAATATTTTTAAAACTAGTAATTAGGCCCGTCCTCCGGACGGGATACACACGGATAAAATTTCCTCCGCATTTTAAAATGAAAACATGAAAGAAGCACAAAAAATTGGTAACCGTAAAGGATATGAAACATCTGCTAAAATACAGCCAGGTAGCTGGCTGTATTTTGGCTACCAAACCTGCCCATTACGGTCCACCTTGTCACATGTAACCCATTATAGACCACCTTGTCCCATTTAACCTACTATGGTCCACCTTGTCACATGAAACCTACTATGGTCCACCTTTGTCACATGAGGTAACCTATTACGGATCACCTGTAACTTATTATACTCTGCCTTGTCCCATTTAATCTATTATGGTCCATTTTGCCAAATGTAACCTAATATGGTCCATCTTGTCACATCTAAACTAATAGTCCACTTTGTCACATGTAACCCATTATGGTCCACATTGCAACATGTACAATATTATGGTCCGCATTGACACATGTAACCCAATATGGTTCACCTTGCCACATGTAACCTATTATGGTCCACCTTGTCACATGTAACTTATGGTTCACCTTGCCACATGTAACCTATTACGGTCCACCTTGTCACATGTAACCCATTATAGACCACCTTGTCCCATTTAACCTACTATGGTCCACCTTGTCACATGAAACCTACTATGGTCCACCTTTGTCACATGAAGTAACCTATTATGGACCACCTTGTCACCTGTAACTTATTATACTCTGCCTTGTCCCATTTAATCTATTATGGTCCATTTTGCCAAATGTAACCTAATATGGTCCATCTTGTCACATCTAAACTAATAGTCCACTTTGTCACATGTAACCCATTATGGTCCACATTGCAACATGTACAATATTATGGTCCGCATTGACACATGTAACCCAATATGGTCCGCATTGACACATGTAACCCAATATGGTTCACCTTGCCACATGTAACCTATTATGGTCCACCTTGTCACATGTAACCCAATATGGTTCACCTTGCCACATGTAACCTATTATGGTCCACATTGCCACATGTAACCCAATATGGTTCACCTTGCCACATGTAACCCAATATGGTTCACCTTGCCACATGTAACCTATTATGGTCCACATTGTCACATGTAACCTAATGTAATCCACCTTGTCACATGTAACTTATTTCGGATCGCATTGTCCCATGTAACCCATTATGGTCCAACTTGCCACATGTAACCCAATATGGTTCACCTTGCCACATGTAACCTATTATGGTCCACATTGTCACATGTAACCTAATGTGATCCACCTTGTCACATGTAACTTATTTCGGATCGCATTGTCCCATGTAACCCATTATGGTCCAATTTGTCACATGTAACCCTTTATGGTCCACCTTGTTCCATGTAACCCATTATGTTCCACCTTGTCCCATTTAATCTATTAAGGTCAACCTTGTCGCACGTAACTTAATATGGTCCACCTTGTCACATGTAACCTATTGTGGATCGCATCAAATTGTCCCATTTAATCTATTAAGGTCAACCTTGTCGCACGTAACTTAATATGGTCCACCTTGTCACATGTAACCTATTGTGGATCGCATCAAATTATCCCATGTAACCCATTACGGTCCACCTTGTCACATGTAACCCATTATAGACCACCTTGTCCTATTTATTCTATTATGGACCACCATGTCCCATTTAACATATTATGGTCCTCCTTCTCCCATTTAACGGTTCACCACCTTTTTGGCAAAGACCTGTTTGGCAAAAGCAGAGAAAGTAAAAGCTGACAACCCGTTTGGCAAAACCATTGAAGGCCAGAAGCTGTGTCCCTAAGAAAACGACTTTTTGCCAACGGGGGTGAACAGACGACCCGTTTGGCAAATGACGTTTAATAAGGATATGATGTGTATGAATGTGTTTGTATGTGTTTGTGTACATGATTTGTATATCTATCTATACTCTGAAGTAGCTAGGTGGTACATAAGATAAGCATCTAAGTATGAAGTAAATTTTATCTATTTAATATAAAAAGAATTTTATTGTTTACTACTCAAGAAAACATCATCGCTTGTCTCAATGTGACACTTGGTCGTTGGATGGAACATTTAAAGTATGTCCTAAGCTGTATAAAAGAGGTCAAGTATACTCTCTTCATGGATATTTTTACCTAAAGGACCACGAAGGACAAATAATCATTCATTTTAATATTAAACCAACAACAACAACGTACACAAAATTCACTGCTGGGCATCGGCAATGGAACTTTTCTTTATAAACAAAGATTGAAATATGTAAAAATCGACAACAAATTTAAAAAAACTGCACGGAATAACGGTAAAAAAAGGATGCCATTTCGCAAATTCTTACGTATCATTGTTTACAATATGAAGTGAACTTAGCATGCATGACTTTAATATGACTTTGTAATACGACTTTGTAATACGACTACATTGTAATACCAATACATTTGAGTGACATTACACTAATAATTTAACGTAATCATAACTAAAGCACACGTTTCAAATATGAATATATGATGCGAGTATGACTTCATTTACTTTTTGCCAACGGGGGCTTCCGGGCGGACATTTTGGCAAAAAGTGAATTTTGCCAAACTGGGCGACCCTGTTTTTGCCAAACGGGCCTTTGCCAAACAGGTAGTGAATCCATTTAACCTGTGACGGACCACCTTGTCCCATTTAACCTATGACGGACCACCTTGTCCCATTTAACCTACTATGGTCCACCATGTCACATGAAACCAATTATGGTCCACCATGTCACATGAAACCAATTATGGTCCACCATGTCACATGAAACCAATTAGGGTCAGCATGTCACATGAAACCAATTATGGTCCACCTTGTCACGTGTAACTTATGGTCCACCTTGTCACGTGTAACTTATGGTCCACCTTGTCACGTGTAACTTATGGTCCACCTTGTCACGTGTAACTTATGGTCCACCTTGTCACTTGTAACTTATGGTCCACCTTGTCACGTGTAACTTATGGTCCACCTTGTCACGTGTAACTTATGGTCCACCTTGTCACGTGTAACTTATGGTCCACCTTGTCACGTGTAACTTATGGTCCACCTTGTCCCGTCACGTGTAATCTATTTTAGTCCACTTTGTCACATTTAACCTATTGTGGCTCACTTTGTCACATGTAACCTATTGTGGACCACCTTGTCACATTTAACCTATTGTGGACCACCTTGTCACATTTAACCTATTGTAGCCCACTTTGCCTGGGTACCCATTATGGTCTACATGTCTTGAGGTCTGGCAGCAGTGTATAATATTTTATCTTCTTTCAAGCGTCCAACTATGGGATTTCTTAACTTGAAAGTACCCCACGACGCCCTCTCTCCACTATGTAATGAATGAAAGAGTCCTACTCTTTTACATGGAGACATCAGTTTTTAATTCTTTTTAAATGGTTAGAATAATATTTTTTATAATGTAACCCCCCAGTTAACGACATTAGTACTATGAGAATCTACAAAAAAAATTTGACAGTCGTAGCTCTGATGGTTTAGGAGGAGATAGCGGACAACCCAATCGTGGTTCAACAATCTTTATAGATGTCATCTGCTTTGAAAAGTCACGAAATGATCTACACACTGTGTGTGCTGCCTGAAGCGAATGAATGATATAGAATATTGCATAGGCAATATTCTTAAGCAAGAAATGAACTAAGGAAAGTCCGTTCGCCATAAATGAACCAAGGAAAGTCCCTTCATCAATAAACTTCCCGTGCGAAAGTCAATGTGTCTTTGCTGAGATGTCTTTTCTGTTGCTATACGCCCCAAAAGGCAATAAGCATCAGAAAGGACAGCTCAGCAAAGACACACTGACTTTCGCACGGGAAGTTTATTGATGAAGGGACTTTCCTTGGTTCATTTATGGCGAACGGGGTTGGAGTAAGGCAGAGGTGGCAGAGGGTTTGGAGGAGGAGGAGGGAGGAGGAGGAAGAGGAGGAGGCAGGAGGAAGTGGGAAATTCAGATTTCAAAGTTTGATTGCAATGAATGCGTGTTAAATTTACATCTCCACTGCCATCATCCTCCACAAATGTGGTACTACCCTCACGCTCCTCTGCCTAGCAGAATTATGTATTTCCCTCTCTGCCCTCCTCCTCGCAGACCAGTGTAGTATAAATAATAGGCAACCCCCGTTAAAGTGACCATATTTTCCCATTGTATACCATGCATGGTTACTAAATGGTCCTAAAACTTGAAAACTCAACCCCCCTCAATCACTGCGGATAAAATGATACCCTTCTGTACTATTTTCCTCGCTGCCGTCGTTGCCTTTGTCCAAGTCAGGGGCTCTACCACTAGGCGGACTAGGCGACCGCCTAGGGTCCCGCGCCTGTGGGGGCCCCGCGCTTGACCGGTCAGCGAAAAAAAATATTAAGCTGACCACAGCAAATAAAACACAAGATTGTACTTTAAGAAAAGCATTATAATCTATCGATAATTTTGGGAACTTTTAGATATAGACAAGTAAACATATTTTCACTTATTTTGCAGCAAAACAATAAAAAAATTCACTGAGCGTGAATAAATGCTCCATTCCATAATAGTCTATCAATTGGAAAAAAAATTTAGCGCTTGAATAAACGTTTCATTCCACAATAGTCTATCAATTGGAAAAAGATTTAGCGCTGCCCGTGAATAAACTTTTCATTTCATAATAGTCAATCAATTGTTAAAAAATTTGGCGCTGCGTGCGAATAGACGTCTAATTTTATAATTGTCTCAAATGTTAACAATTTTGTGCTGCGCGTGAGGAGATGTTTCATTTCGTAATCTGCCATTAACTGGTAAAAAATTTCCGCGCTTCGAGCGAATAATTGTCTATATTGCTTAATGCAAACTCAAATGCCATCAAAACACAAACCAATATTGTGTAATTGGTCAGCTTTTTCATGCTGTCATGCAAACAATTGCACATTTTTACGTCTCTCTGTGGGTCGAGAAATAATGTCGGCCCAAAAATAAGGCTTCGCAAATTACTAGAATTCTCGCCTAGGGCCCGCGGGTACCCAGAGCCGCTTCTGGTCTAAGTAGATATTATATGCATTTCCTCGCTGCCCTCCTCTTCGCAGAACAATGGAGTATTTCCTCACTTCCCTCCTGCTAGCAAAATTATGTACTTACTTCTCTGCCCTCCTCCTCGCAGAAAAATGTAGCATTTCCTCGCCACCCTCCTAGCAGAATTATGTAATTCCCTCGCTACTCTCATCTTAGTAGAACCATCTAATAATGTTTGAGCAATGGCCAATTTGACAAAGGCATAACGATTGATTGAAATATAAAATTCGATGGGGAACAGGTCAGTGAGTGGATTACTACATCATTCTAGATGAATGGGCAGTGAGAAAATACATAGCTTTAATAAGGGGAAGGCAGCGAGGGAAAGTGCATAATTCTCCAGGAGTAGGACAGCAAGGGAAATGACACAGAAAAGTTATAAGGTGCGTTTCGTTAGTACACAGTACATAATTTTTATACGAGGAGAGAAATGCGTAGTTCTTCTAGGAGGAGGGTAGCAAAGAACATTATTCTGCTAGGAAGACGGCAGAGAGGGAAATACATAATTCTGCTAGGAAGACGGCAGAGAGGGAAATATATAATTTTGCTAGGAAGAGGAGCGTGAGGGTAATGTTACACTATTTTAAAAGTTTATTATGATCTTTGTAGTTCAATCGTCTTCTTCTTAGTTGAATTTAGTAAAAGCATCCACTTTTACTTTTTGATTAATTCATCCAAATTAATCTTGAAGGATCAGTCTCCATCAAGAGAAAGATCTTATGAATTCTCGCCAAAGAAATCATTTGTTGAAATGAATCTCCAACAAGAAATTCATTTAATAAATCTCATCTAAGATTTATTTCTAAGTTAAATTACAAGTTTTACGTATTATTTAATAAATGCTATTTGTTTACGATACCTTGGGATTTCCTTGTTTTCCCATTGTTGAGACTTCAGAGTGAAATTAAACTTTTAAACTGTAAGATGTGAACCAATGAAGAATAAAGTTTTATTTTAGTTTTTCCATTTTTGTTGCAGTATACAAGACAAGTCTTTACAGGTCAAAGATTAAGAATAGAATGATCTTATTTCTAAAATTACTAAATCTACTTTACTCAGTTCTGATCTTTGAGTGGGAGTCATAGATTTTCTTCTTGTTTGCTATTTGTTTTACCTAAAACATGGAAAGGTCAGAATAAAACAAGTAGCAAGTATTGTCACAGAAAGGGATCTTTTAAAGGGGCTGCTTGACAAGGGTCAGTTTTATTGCTCTGTTTATCTTTTCCCTTTTCTTTGCTTATAAGCTTATACTTTTTATAGTGTATATTAGGGATCTTATTTTTCATGTGACAGGAAGTCTATCACTCTCACTATTTTCTATTTCTTATTTATAATAGTTTCTAACTATCCTAAAAACTTAAAAATTTAAAAATTAACCCGTAACAGGTAATACCACATTTGTGGAGGATGATGGCAGTGGCGATGTATATTTCACACGCATTCATTGCAATCAAACTTTGAAATCTGAATTTTCCTTTTTTCTTCCTCCCTCCTCCTCCGTCGACATTGCATTCTGTCTCGGTGGACCTTCATGGCGAAGGAGTGAAGAAACAACCCGATTCCTTTGTAGAGGTACACTCTCTGGAGCAACCGCTGCAGTCCGGCCAACTCAAACTTACTTGTGAGAGAATGTGTTTTTTATTTATACTTGGTTTATTTTTATTTATTTGAAAAATAACTGCTTTCAGAAAACATTGAATGATTTCCAAGCAATTGTGGGGTGAATTCAATTTAAATATGCAATTCTTCAACAACCTTTGCAGGTGTCTTGACACTAAAGTCCAAATCATCTTTCTGAAACAAGCATCATTCATTTGGGTACTTATAGAAAGCAATTTAGATAGATAGATTTTATTCTTAGACGACTTGGCCTTCGGCCTTTACATCTCTGTGCTGTATGTGTTTACATAGTAATTATAATATATAGCGAGTGAAAAACAAAACGATTAGATTGAAGTTACAATAGAGTAAGGTTATGCTGGTAGTAGATTAAAGTTGTTGGTAATAGTTTAGAAAGCAATTTAAAAAATTCAAAAGCCACATTTTTCCTAATAATCATAATATAATGAATCAAAATAATTTGGAAATATTATTTCCTTACGTATTCTAATAAAATATCTCAAAGTGTGAAATTCTGGTCTATCTGAAGGATGACTTTCCCAACATGCTAACATTAGTTCATATCTGTTGAAAAAGAAGTAATCTGATAATTTTATACTAAATAATTTGTATGAGGTCATAAATTAATTAGTGAGAATGTTAACAATTTATCGGTTGCATATTTCGGCTTCCGGTTTCTTATTCCTTCCTCCAGCATTTCTACAAATTCTATTGTCCACCATATGCCGGGGTAAGGAATGTCTCCCAGGGAAAAGATTTCCTAGGCAGTAAAGCCAAATGCCCAGATGTCTGACCGAGTCGAGAAATTCATTTCTCTCAGAGATTCAATGGCCATCCATTTCCAAGGCAGTTTGTCACTTTTATTTGTCTTTACATAAGTGCAGTAATTGTACATGCTCCGGCTCAAACCGAAATAGGAGATTTTAGCTACTTTGTGTTATTTACTTTACTATTTTTCAGAATTCGGGGCTCCCCCAAGTTCAAGTCACATTAATTATAAAAACAGGGTATTTGACAATGAAGAACTAAAAAACCAAATGTTTTTTATGGAACCTTACTTAATAAGGAATAGGAAAGAAAGTTTGAAGGATTTAAATGAAGTAGACAAAAAAGTTTTGTCGGTTGACATGAGAAACAGAACTTTACTAGCAGGTCAACCACTATACCAAATAAATCCTAACTCCTCTGCAACAGAAACTGAAGGTGTATTACGAATAGTTTAGAATCATTGGAATCTAATAGAGTTCCGTCAGAGATATTGATTTTAATTTAAATGGAACTAAAACTTTAAAATAAACTAATTATGCCAATATTATTATTTACGTCTATGAAAATTGCGGGGACTCTGCTAATTATTTAATAAATTAAGATCGGTTTGATTATACCACGTTACTTTATTTCAAATATTGTTTAAGTTTCGAATTTTTCTCCATGAAACAATTATTTAAAATATTAAACCATTTCCCAAAAAAGTTCGCCTGTGACTTTGAAAATTCGTCAGTTTTTAGGAAAGGCGTGGCATTGCGCTCTAAGAATGCAAAATAAGCTGTATTTTTTCAAATTTTCTCCAGATTTTATTTGTCCCGGAGAGAGGTGTGAACATGTACAGAATCATTTCGCGACACCTTGTCCTCTAGTACCCCACAACACCAAATAATACCCTTAGATAGATTTGAATTACAGTCGAAGTCGGGGTACGTTGAAATACAAGGAATATATAAAACTGTAACAAGGCATATTTTCTTGCACTTTCTACGCAGTACGCGCTTAATTTAATCGGTTTAGTTTCGCATCTTGTCAACTTTGTCGACTTAAAAAATTAGTCCAAAGCGAAATAAAAACCTGAAGTAAATCCGTAATAAAAATGGAATTTTTTAACTGCACCCAAAACACACGAAGGACTCTGAAGTCGATTATCGATCGCTTGGAAGAGCTCAACCTCATTACTTCGGCTGAAAAAGAAGTTATTGTAAGTTCGAATTTAGTAAATATAGATTTAGGACCATCTGATATTATTATGAGTTCGTTTTTTAATATCACTATTATATTTGTTTTTGGGATTTTGGTTTCTAGGATAGACCATGGCATACAAAAGCAGAAATGAAAGCAGGAATATACGACATTCTGTGTAAAAAGGAATACATTACAGGAACACAAATACTTAAAATTATCAAGGAATTTGATGGTAACGAAAAAAATACGGAAGACGCTGCAAATCGGAATGAATTAGTAACTCAGTTTCAAGAAAGACAAATTAATGTGGTAACTAATGCATTTTCTAACCGTTTCGTTAAGATTAAATACAATACTTAAAAGTCTTGGCGTAACAAATGTTTGCAATCTTTTTAGGACAGAAAAAATCGTCTCCAATGTCTTCCCGTGAGTGCAATTTACCAGAAATTACATTTTTATTAGATTTGCCAACTGAAATTTTGCTTATTTCGAGCATATTGTTTTATTATATTTACTTCATTCTGCCCATGTATAGTTATGAATTTCATTTTCAAAAGTAGAATATGATTCCAGGTCGAGATGGTCCATTGTCTTTTTGGTTTTCTGAGCGTTGGAGATATCAAAAATTGCCGTCTGGTTTCGAGTGACTGGAATTCAGTTGTGAGGGAGGTTCTTATGAACCGTACAAGTATCCGTATAGGACCAAATTACTCTAATCGTCTTCTAGCAGACTTTTATTCGTGTTTTTCAATACCAGATGCACAACTAACTGCATTCGACATATGGCGTCTCCATCGTAGCAGGGAGGAAGAAGGAAAGTGGATTGATAGAGATAAGCCATGGTCAATTCTCCAATTGACCGGATTTTTTGAAGATCAGCAGAAATTCATGAAAACGCTAAATCTGCACGGTATATATTTGGTCAAAGATGATATAGAGAATAAGGAAATCATTAAGGAATTTGATGTAAGCCCTTGGATTGCGAATTCCCTCTTTACAAAACCGAACCATCAATGTTTAACAAAACTATCCATTGACTCTGGTTTTGGTTTTCGTATTACTACATTAATAATACCGCTGCAAATTATCGCTCAAGTAAAAGAACTGCATTTGGCAAATTGCATCGTCGCTCTTGTTTCTGGAGTTCAGATTTGCCCTGTCAAATTGCGATTCTCATACAACACATTTCGGAATAATGGAATTGATTTGCCTAAAATAATAATAAACGACATAGTAAATCTTTCAAATACTAAAGAATTAATACTACATTGTAACGGATCGGATAATAAAGGAGAAATTACTTTGGATCTCAGCGGTAGCTTTAGCCTTCAAAAGCTTTATTTGGAGGGCGTTAAAACATTAAATTGGGCCACCTCAAAATGGACTGTTCAGAATATGGATTTGGCTGGCGTAGAATTTATCCTGAAAACAGAAATGACAATTGCCGACTTGTATTTCGATTGGCTTTTGAATACAATTGATATATTCGCTATTCCACAATCAATTGAGAGGCTTACAATTAATACCCAACTGGATGATGAGACCGCAGTCTGCAGCCAACAAATTTTGTTAAACTGCTTGAAATATTTGGAAGTCGAAGCTGGATTATGGCTGAATATTTTTTTACCTTTTGTAAACTTCCCTCAACTTGCTCAACTGTATTTAAATAAAAATTATACGGAATTTGAGGAAATTAATTCCTCTTTGATACCGAAAACTGTTAGAGTACTGAAACTCTACCAAATTTCCATTAAATGTGAAGAACATGATCTTTTAAATCTTGAAAAACTGATTTTAGAAAACATTAAGTATAACCTTGTCAGAAAACTTTTCATTGCAAAAAATCTATTCAATGACCTAGTTTGGGAAATACATTGGGACTACAGATCTGAATCTGACTTCTTCGATTTCAGCTGGGAATTCCAACAACTGTGCTTTTTTGGAGAAAAACGACTTTATGTCGGAAGATTCGAATGGAGTAATGAGGTTCCATTTCAAGAAAGTCCTTTGTACGACAGAGTTGACGAAGAATCGTCCTATTACGTCTTCGAAAATCGAAAGGGAATCAAAGGCCGAGCAATTTCCCTGGAAGAGTTTAAGGAAAAGACACGTATTTTGAATTCCGTTTTTTCATAAAAGTTGTGAAAAAATTTTGTGTTGTGTGCTCCAAGGGGTTGAAACAGGTAAACTAAAATCACGAATGCTTATGCCTGGATTTTATAATTATCAAATTAAATGTGTAATTATTTTTAAATTAAATTATACCTGTCTTTAAATGTTTGGCGTTTGTAAATATGAGCAACTCTTGATAATGGTAGAATAAAATATTGTAAGCCGTATGCCTATAAATGCATACATTAGAATTTTAGGATTACAAGTAATAAGTACGGGAATTATATTTTAGTTTGTAAAGTATAGTTTTCAAATTATGGTTTAAAGTAATCATTTTGTGATTTAATGATTTAAATTAAGCAGAAAACAGAAAATGTAGGGCATTTAATATAATATATATTTCTTTCTGATGTTTTAATCTGATTCTCTTAATTGTGATTTAATGCTTTTCACAACGTTACAATCTTTTACAAGTAATAAATGGATTTTGGAATAGTTTTCAGTTTTAATGAATAAAATATTTCCGGAGAATATTCTACTGTGTGAGAGAAAGTGTTTTTTATTTACACTTAATTTATTTTTATTTATTTGAAAAATAACTGCTTTATTAAAACATTAAATGATTTCCAAGCAATTGCGGGGTGAATTCAATTTAAATATGCAATTCTTCAACAACCTTTGCAGGTTTCTTGACACTAAAGTCCAAATCATCTTTCTGAAACAAGCATTCATTTAGGTTACTTATAGAACTATTTAAAAAATTCCAAAGCCTTATTGTTGCTAATAATCGTAATACTGTATTGAATGATAATAGTTTGGAAATGTTTTGTTTCCTTACGTATTCTAGGAAGAAGTATCTTAAAGTGTGAAATTCTGGTCGATCTGCAGGATCATTTTCCCAACATGCTAGCATTACTTCGTATCTGTAGAAAAAACAGTATCTGATAAATTTCTGCTAAATTATTTTTATGAGGTCATAAACATGAACTTATAGCTTGATATATTCTTCAGTTAATTAGAGAGTAAGTTAACAATTTATCGGTTGCATATTTCGGCTTCCTGTTTCTCATTCCTTCCTCGAGCATTTCTACAAATTCTACAGTCCACGATATTCCGAGATAAGGAATGTCTCCCAGAGAAAAAATTTCCCAGACAGTTATGCCAAATGCCCAGATGTCTGACTGAGTCGAGAAATTCATTTCCCTCAGTGACTCAATGGCCATCTATTTCCAAGGTAGTTTGTCACTTTTATTTGTCTTTGCATAAGTGCAGTAATTGCACATCCTCCGGCTCAAACCAAAATCGGAGATTTTAGCTACTTCATGTTCATTCAGTAAAATATTTCGAGTGGCAAGGTCTGAGTGCACGATCTATTCAGAGTTTCAACAATATCATGTAATTTTCTATTGCTGCAGCTTGAAAAAAACTGAGTTTTTTGACTTACATGTTTGAATGACAGGTATTCCATGCCGTGAGCTATCTCTGCAAAATATCTTTCCTCCAGTGTATTTGACGAGGGTGCCGCTGAGGGCGGCGATGTCATTGAATTTGTAGCGAAGAAGGATTTCTGCCAGCCGTCGGTAGAGCAGCATTCTGGTGGGAGAAAAGATATTTGTTTCTTTGCTTCGCAGCAGTCTGCGGATGCCAATGATGGCCCCTTCCGTATTCCCGTCCTCCAGCAACAGCGAAGGGAACCGCCTTAAGGCGTAGTCCAGCAGAGAACTCACCTTTTTTTCTATTTATCCTGCATTCAAAAACAGAAAAGTGGTAAATATTTAATTAATGCTATATAATTACTAGTTGTTGTACCCTTTTCCTCGAGACCCTGGAAATAGGCGATGGCAATTTCCGATCATTTCTGAAAAGCCGAGATAACTTGGCTGCGCCGCTCAGTGTCATTCAGAAATTTCGTCCCCCTCCACGACCTCCCCACCTTTTCAATGCAAAAACCCTTGATTGCGTAGGCATCCGCCAACAGCTGCAGATTTCCCACCGAAGGGGACTGCGGCATGTCAATGCTGTCAATGTTTGACTTTTCCAACTCTTCCAAACTCTATTCAAATAATCCAGAGGCGTGGAGGATCTTGGCCAATAAAAGATGGGCGTCCGTTGATAGGGGCAAGGCGTTTTCAAGGAAATTATTATTTAGATACTGGAGAGTGGAAGCCCCTTGGACAGGGGCTTCCACTTTTCAATATCGAGGTCTTCAATAATTTCCCAACCAATATTGCACTCGAAAGGTCTTTCAGATGTATGGGTGCCTTCATGCCTTTTCAAATCATAGGATCTTTTAAACGACTTTCCACAAATATTGCACTCGAATTGTCTTTCCGCCATATGGTTGTCTTTTTAATGTTGCAGATGTTTTAAGTGACTTTCCACAGATATTACACTCCAATGGTCTTCCAACAGTATGGGTCCCTTCATGTACTTTTAATATAGCAGGTGTTCTAAATGATTTTCCACAAATAGTGCACTCGAATAGCCTTTCAGCTATATGGTTGTCTTCATGCTTTTTCCACTCACTAGATCTTTTAAATGATTTTCCACAAATACTGCACTGGAATGGTCTTTCTTCCTTATGGGCGAATTCATGAACTTTTAATTGGGAAGGTGTTTTAAATGCTTTTCCACAATTAGTGCACTTGAATTGTCTTTCTTCCTTATGCGCGACTTCATGAACTTTTAATTGAGAAGATTTTATAAATGATTCTCCACAAATAGTGCACTCGAATAACCGTTCAGCCGTGTGGATGACTTCATGCCGTTTTAGGTTATCCGATGTTGTAAAGCACTTGCAGCAAATATTGCACTGGAAAGGCCTCGCTCTTTCTTCTATATGAATTCTTTGGTGGTCCTTTGGGTTGTCGGATATTACTAAAAAAAACCTTTTCATAAGTATTGGATTGGAAATGGTTATTTTCTATAGGAAATTTTTCGTTGTATTTCAAATAGTTGGTATTCGTAAAGCTTTTGACACAAATGGTGCTCTCGAATGGTTGCCTGGATGTCTCGCTGAAAGGTTTAAAAAGAGAAAAAGTTTTACTGTAAATACTGCCTCCAAAACAGTTTACTATTCATTCATAACTCATACTGATAACTGTATAATAATTATTCGCCTCCAAATGCCCGAGCCACAGTAGACACAAATTAATGTCACCCCTGCAGTTCACAATAGCAACTTTTATAATAAAGTTTCGAAATTTGATTTTTACTTCGAAATTATTTTAATTATGTTGGGTTTTTAATAGCAGCATAATATGTAGGAATCACTGACATACTTTCATGACAAATAAAATCAATAGTAAATGATAAAATAATCTGTACTAATTACGGTAAACTAATTACCCAGAACTCTGCTCCACACATGTGTTGTCAATACTGGAAGTGGAATCCTGGGCCTCGGCTTTAAAATTCATTAGCATTTGGGAAGTTGTCTTCCTCATCTGTCCGATTTCTGTGTAGATAAATAAATATGTAAAAAAAACCTGTAAAAAACCGGTTAGATCAAGCTAGCCGGTAAACGGACAAAAGTTTGGACAAAAATTTTGCAAAATGGATAAGCATCTTAAATATTGTATATACAATTAATACTTTACCTATTTATCATCGAATTTAAGTCTGTATACATACCACACAGCACTGTAAACAGAGACTTTAAAATAGTTTTACCTGAGGCATCCAAATATTCTGTAGTTGGCCCCGGACTAAGAAATTCCTCAATCTTAATTTCTTCTTCGATTTTTATTCCGTCAAACGCGTCGATCCCTGTATTTCTTTCCATTTAAAATCAATGGAAACTATTTATTTTACTCTTTTGTCACTGCTTAATTTAAAGTTTTATTTGTCATCTGCTTCCCTGCTTTTCTGTTAATTTTCACCTGTTTCGCTTTTATCACGCCAATTCCTAAATAGTAAGGACTTCTACTACTGCATCAAAGTGCCCCATGAGATTACAACAACTAACAAATTCGCTTATAATATTGGTTAAACGGGTAGAGGACCGTCCCTATTGTGATGTAGAATATGGCATAAGCAATATTCTACATTCACCATATTCTACCAATGTCCTTGAGTAAGAAAGTAGCACCAATCCCTTTGCTCTTCATCAATACAACTTTGACCAAAGTTGTATTGATGAAGAGCAAAGGGATTCGTGCTACTTTCTTACTCAAGGACATTGGTATAATATGGTGAATGTAGAATATTGCTTATGCCATATTCTACATCACACTATATTGCGTAATGCAAAATTTTCATTTTATGTACCCAACCCCGTCTGTTACACTCGATAAAACGGAGGTTACTAAAAACTCTAATATTACGTAGCAAAATAATTTTATGGAAAAGTTTCGTAACTTTAAAGAAATGTTACGTAGACAAACAAAATCTTATACTTCTTAAATTACAGTTTTAAAATTCAATTTCTACATCACATGTAAAATAGATACCTAATCAGACTACATTGAAAATGAAATTATGTACACAGTAAATGCTTGTAGTATTTGGTTAATTTATAGTTGAAATCCTATGAAAACAGAAGCAATATTATGCCATTCATTTTATAGTGCGATATACTGTATGTACTGTTACTTTAACGGGTTACTGTAACAGTTATTACAGAACGTTAGAATTCATGAAAATGTTCTCCGATTCCCCCTATCCCCAATTAGCCCGGCCAACTGTAACTGAGACCTGCACCCCAAAAACTAGTTATCATGATTTTCGAATTTTGAAAATAATTTGTAGTCTTAGAGAGAATTCCGGCCGGATTTCGACTTGGGATTAGCATTTCATCTTCTTTTTATTTTATTGCTCTATTATCATTTTATATGTGTAATTGTACACAAAATTCTATATATCTCAAGTTCCTAGCTTCGAATCCCACAGGGGATTTATTTTTGCAAACATTTCATTTCCATTTCATCACTATAATGATACTTTCGATTGCCATCTTAATGTTGTCTTATATGCAGAATTTTTGTTTTTTGTAAGGCAACACTATATCCACTGTAGTCAAAAGGAAGTCACCCAGAATCCGTTTTTCCAAAATACTCACATCACCAATTAATTCTATTGGCCTACCTACGTTAAGTATTTGAATACTTTTGAGACTTAGTGGAAGGAAATCCACATTCAATTTTTTCACTCCCATCAAAAACAAATAGTGCATTGGAGCGAACGAAAATGAGTCGAAAAAGGTGAATCACACAAAAACAACTCTTTTAAGTTTGGCAGGTCTATTTCTCCACTCACAAATACTTCTGTGACAGATGAGACTGAGAGATTTTGCAGTGAAGATGAAAGAATGGACAGATCTAACGAACAGAGTCCTATTTCTGCATCTTTGATGTTGACTCTTCCATTGGCTGATTTCAAATTCAACACATTAATGCCAAATAAAGGAAGATTTTTCAAGTTGGCACATTCTTTACTCAAATCTATTGACAAGGTTCTCAACTTCATAGATGAGTTCCAATCTCTTCATTTTGAGGAAGTCGATGGTGACACAAAATGTATCCTAATAGGTAATTGAACAAATTACATCACAAATGGGTGTGGACGAGAGCATGAAATAGTTTACTAATTACCTCCTATAAGACACAAAGTAAAGTAGCAATAACAAATGGCCGCCGCGATTTAATTCCTCCATGCAAATGAGTATTATCCTCAGGAGGAGTATCAGTAACTGCATTAAAGCATCAATTTCAATTTCATATGTGTAAAGGTGAAATACAGTACTGTCCCTGTCAATAAGGTTTTGGCAAGGTGACACCGATTAATAATAACTACCGAGCCGCTATTCACCACAAACTATTCCGACTTATTGTCTTTTCATAATAAAAATCTCAAAATTTTTATTTATCACAAGCAGGTGATTTTAGTTGTTATGGCCCCTCTTCTTGGGAATTATTGAAAAAAATTGAAATTTTTATTATGGAAAGACAATAAGTCGGAATAGTTAGTGGCGAATAGCGGCTCGGTAGTTATTGTAAATCGAAGGGTTTCTATGCCTCCTTGCCAAAACCTTACTGACGGGATCAGTAAGATTAAATATCTCACATCCGTATTGCCTTCCATTATGGAAATATTAGTAGCACATTTACATGTAAGTTTTTAATTGGCAGCACAACAACCAAGTCCTCCGAATTGAAATAAAAAACCAAAAAACATCAAAAAATGAATAAAATACATTGAACATGACTTGTGACGGGAGTTACAATAAGATATTTTATTTTAATGTTTTCTATGCGTTTTGCAAATGCTTTATTTTAAAATTACTGTTACTATGCACAAACTATGCGAATATGTGTAAAATAGCTAAGAAGCTATATTCCACTGCCGTACGCGAGATTCATAGTTCAGCATGTCATTTTCATGGACATTGTCATTAATTTATGACCACTGGTATAATATGGTTACGGATGCAATAAAATGTATATATACTGCTGCATTTCTACTTTTAGAGTTCAGAAATCTACCCAAATGCAAACGAATTGGTAATAATAATGATTCATAACACTTTTAAGATTAAATGATTGCAAAAAGTAATTTTAATGGAAACTGAGGTACACCATAGTTAAAGATTTCCAGTACACTCGTTATGTATCTATCCAGCAGAAGCAGGAAAGAACAAAAATGCAAGCATGATTATTTAGCAAATCATATTTCATTGAATACATTGCTGAAACAGTTATAAATAAAGAAATGTGATTCTGAAAACATACACCGCGTAACCTCAATGACTGAAATCTCTCAATGCCTACGACAGATACATAGAGATACATACATACATAAATAAATATGTGATTCTGAAGACCTGCGCTATAGTTAGCTTTTATGTAATATTTGTTTCTATTCGAAAAGCGGACTGGACTTAGGTGACGGACATATTGCGAAGGATTCATTTAGCGAAGAAGATGATCCGGAATGAGCTCAAGAAAAGTTTCTTTGGAAATGCCACGTCCCTTTTGGCCATCTTCAAAGACATAATAACACGAAGATATATCATCAACGTGTTCCTTCCAAACGCTGTTACCAAATTCCATCGTTTTTTCCACTTCTGCGATACCCCCACCAATATAAATCCGTTTCCAAAAAGTGAAACGCTTTCGGTATTCCATAAAAACAGCAAAGTCACCCTTGCCCCACTCCTCAGGATGTATAATGAGATCCTCCACTTGAAATATAATTTTACCTTCACAAAGCTTAGTGGCCTCGTCAGATGAGGGCCACTTTATGAAAATTAGTTTATCCAGAATTAAGTAACTGTCTTCTGTCCAATTCATTAAGTTCTCAAGAGTCAGTGTTTTGACACTGTTGGGAATCCATTGAGATCTCATTTCAGTATCATTATCATAAATGCTTGGTATTTTCAAGTGAGTCAATTTAGGACAATTCACAAAGAGGGAGAGAAATGAATAATCGATCACGGGACCTAGGAATTCGATTGCTAAATACTGCAGGTTCTGAAGCACAATCGGCTGACTGAAATCAAAACGTGTGTCTGCTAAACGAAGTTTTTGAATTGAGTTCGGCAAATTGAACAAATCAAGAGAATCGTCGTCATCGGCATCTTCGGCGACAGTTAAGGAAAGTTCCTTAATTTCCATCTGACTGTTCAACGAATAAGGAAACAAGGTTATCGCCAAGTGTTGTATGACCCACTGTGATGTTTCCTTATTCACTATTTCACATTTTTCTAAATACAGTATATCCAGGGTAATAGTTCCCTTTAAATCCAAAACACATTTTGTAGGAGCGCCAAACGTAAGATCAACTTCTTTTGCTTTACAAAAATTCACAATATCATTGATTCTAACACGATCCATTTCAATTCCGTCTTCCAAAAACGTCACCCATGTCAATTTTAGTTTAATAGGGCACATCCGAATTCCTTTTTCAAGAACGACTCTGCAATCTTTGAGTGTTATCTCCTTAATATGCTCAAGGAGATGCAAAGGAATATCCAACAAATTTCTTTTATAACAGTCAATTGATAGTTTTGTCATGTGCTTGACATCCTTCTGTACCAGAGGGGATTTCGATATCCAAGGAGTGATGTCAAAGTTCTTCACGATATTTGCACCTGAGGATTGCAATGTTAATGAAAGTTCTCTGATGTTCTTTTGGTGCTCTTCAAAAAACTTTGTCAATTCTTTAACCTTCCAGGGACTGTTTTCGGTATTATTTTTTAAAGCACACTGGGAAAACTCGTACGAACTGAATAGAGATGCCGAGTTCAGCAAACAAACCTGGAAGTCCACAGGACGGCGAAAAGGTTCCAATTGATGAAAACGTATTGATGCTCGTCTACAAAGGGCTAATTTGCCAGCTTTACCCCATTCACGACAAACGAAGCGACAGTTTCTGATATTCTCGACATTCAGGAATTTGAAAACACATTTGACGACCTAGATTTAAAAAAATTAATACCATTAGTAATGATGAGAACCTAATCGGGAATAATATCACAAAAAATGTGCAAGTCGTTTGCTCCTTTTATAAAATGAAGCACTTAATTTATATGTTAGATGAAATGCGCCAAATCCGGCCAGTTTTAAGGAAAACGCCCAAAGCATTGAGCGTAATGCCTGAAAATGGCCCTGGTATATTTCCTTAGCTAAATAAATGCATTTTATATAAAAGCAGAGTTATATAACTGACTTAACAATGCTACAAGTAAACAAAAGATTTGTGACTTACAAGGCTCAACAGCAATGGATTTTTATTCTTCCCGACTGGTTCGTTCATCGAAGTGTTGGGTGAGAATGAGTCATCGTTTTTAAATTCCTGTGGGAAAATAAATTAATTTAAAACCCTTATGAGGAGAAGGATAGATTTGATATAATTATAATTTGATTTGATACAGCCTTTAAAACAACCTCGGGTATCTTCGATTGAAAGCAAACTGAAGCAGGGCATTAAGCAACTAACAACTTTAGTTTAGTAAACCGAAATGACCGTAGTTGGTTCTTATTTATTTATATTAAAATTCATTAAAAAATTAAGAGAGTTAGCTAACCTGGAATTCGGATACATTACGAGTCCAACAACGATAGAATGAATCACATCCATTTCCGGAGTTCGGCAGCATTTGCAATTCATCTTTATCTAAAAATCGTTTGTCATTTTAATTTTAAATCAAACGCCTTAATAATAAACAGATAATACTAACAGATAATAATAACTTAAAGCATATTCATTAATAGTTTACAATAATTTGCATTTCTTGATCACAATACTTAAAACAATTAAAATGCTACATACATATAAAAGATGTCTAGTAAATCTTTTCCAAAATTCCTACCAAAGGAATTACTTTCAGAAAACTATCTATCTATTTACATTTCCACACTTCCCATCATAAATAGGTAATCACAAATAAAAAACGGTCCTACCTTCCTCGAAATCCTGGTGATTATTTTTATTAAACGGCTCATTAGTTGAGGGAGTTTTCAGTTTAGATTTCAAGTCCAGTTCTCCTTGGAAATTCTCAGCTATTTTGTTAGCCAATTCTTGGATCGTGGATTCCTGTATTTCAGCAGTCGACTGCTTTGGATTGAAATGTTCTTGTTCTTTCAGGCAATCTGTCTCGCCCCTTGCTTTGCTTTCAAATTCTTTCTTCTTTTCTTTAGTTTCCAATGCAGCTGTTTCATAGGTGGAATATATTTCCAACAAGAGCTGAAAAACCATAAATATGCAATTAATTATTTAATTATTCCAGTTATAACCAAGTAGCTTCTATTACGAAATTACCTTTTGTGCCGTAGTTGACGACACTCCTGTATAGAAATCACTCTTCCTGGCGAAGAAACTGAAAATGGTGCCCAGCAGCTGAAAAATAAGGAAACCGGAAATTAATGAAATTGTTATTATGACGAACATCAAGGTTAAAATTTTTAAAGCTATAAAAACCTTCAAATTTACTTTTCTTTTTAAAGTTTCCTAATTCAAAGCTTGAAAGTTGAAAAACATGAATAAAATTAATAAATAAAATTACATGTCGTGTTTGTTGCATTACTTTTTAGTCTACGTCTTTACTGATTGTAGTCTATGTAATTTCATTTTAATATATTAGACTTTTTAGAAATACATAAATGCTTCTTTAAGAATATCTGACTACATCTAAAATCATTATGGGTTTCTTAATGTAAAGAGTGAGAGTAATGACGTATACAATGACGTCACGCTAATTGTGTACGTCATTGCTCTGTGCTCTCACTCTTTACATTTTACATTAAGAAACCTATTATGATTGTAGATGTCGTGAGATATCTACAATAAGATAAGAGAGATAATTAAACTTACATTTTGAACTCCATCATGTTGTCGGGCCATATCCATTAATATCCCATCAAAGGATTCTGCATTTCGAATTGCCATTGTTGATTTTGAGAAATTCTTCTAGAAAAAGGTGAAGAGCAAAGTTGCAAGACTATCTGGTGCTGACTTCTGCTATGTGACCCCACTTTTCGTGAGTTGATCTGTCGGCGGTAAAAGAACTCAAGGCTGACTATACAAAGCCCGGTTTCAAGTTCGATCTCACTTATCCCTATTCCTCACCATCTTCCATTTAAATTTCCAAATCGAAATTAGAAAAACAGACCAGGCAACTCTGACAAAAGTCATTTACATTACATTTGGACATATGACTATAATCAACTTATACAAAAGTAAAAAGTATACAAGTCATAATTTTTTTAAGTCAACATGTTTCGGGATGAGCTCAAGAAATTTTTTTTCGGAAATGGAAAGTCCCATAATGGCCACTTTAAAGGCATAGCCCGTTGACATGACATCAACTTGTTCTTTCAGAGCACTATTCTCAAATTTCTCTATTTCTCCGTCTTGGGCATGTCTGTCTCACTGATATAAATTCGCTTGCAAAAACTGAAAGAATGAAAGAACTTCGCATTTTTAAAATTTGAAAGGGGTATATATCGGAAAAAATTGAAAGACATGAAGGCATTTAAAAATATCTTCAAGAAGACAATTGAAATTTTAGTTATGAATTCGTTTCCTATTCGCGATTCTTAAGTTCGCCTGTTTCGATTAAAAAAGGTATGACTATGACTACAAACTACCTCTTCTGCCGACAATAGTGCACGTAAAATCAGTGTCCTGATAAATATAAATCAGAAAGGAATATACCAAAATAACGACTTTTGAACAAACTGGCTAAATGCCAAGTTTAGGTATAAATTCTAAGTTTTAATTTGTACGTCTGTCCACCGTTCACCTAAAATAATAAGTTTCATATTTTATTAGTCAAGGCACATTACAAATCACTAATATTATGGATACTAATAAATGAAAGAAGCACTCTGAGGAAACATAAGGTACACTAATTTAGAATATTATTGCAAATATATTTTTTGGTATTGAAAATTGGGTAGTGGAATTGCTTATTTCATTTCAGGATTCGTTAATTATCTTAACTAATAAATGGTGTCAGAATGTAGTGACTTAGGCACCCAATTTTTGCCAGGTTTTTATTTGTTATTACAAAATATTGTATTAAGTAAGAAATATAGAAATTCGTAATTTGATATTTTATGATTTCAATATCTTGTAATTTTAGGACTGGACAATGAAAAGAGGATTAAATGGAGATGTGAGCAGCTGGAGAGAGAAATCAGGGGACTTTTTGTGTTCTGTTTGTTTTGAAATGTTTACTGAGGCCCAAGTTACCCGATGTGGACATAAATTTTGTCGAGCTTGTGCTCTGCGTTCTATTGAAACAAATCATAAGTGTCCTCAGTGCAACACATCCCTAGAAGTCGAACAAATAGCTCCGAACTATGCTCTCTTAACCCTCATGGCTAAGGAGAAAACGGCGAAACAAATGAAAATTGAAATGCTCGAGTCCAAAGCAAAAACTCCCCCAGAGACTTCAGAAATGAAGACATTTTTGCAAACGAAAAATTATAATAATTTAAAGTTAAATGATGTGGACTTATTATTAAGCATGCTGCAGTATAAGAAGGAAGCATTGACTGTGGAAGCAGCTGAGTAGCAACACTCCTTGACAAAATCTTTCCTTAGTCAGTTATTCAAAGAGAAAATGGCAGAAAAGAAAATACTAGATCGAAATGTTTCTGTTTTGGAAAGAGATTTATTCTACGTTGAGTCACACGATCCCTCTGAGTCCACTAGCAATGCTCCCAATACCTCCTCCTATGATTATTCCCCTCCGGAGGAGTCTGTAAACACGGAGGCCAGTTGCGAAGACTTCGTGGGTTTCAACGATTCTTCAATCACTTGCTTACAATTCGAACAAAATACCTTGGCAGCCAGAATACGAAGAATGGCCAATCACTATAATGATTTGTGTAAGATTTATTTCGATATTCGCAAATCTGTGACCTCGGACGTTCTTGTTGATAACGATGGCATGGTACCAACGAATCGAACCATTTATGAAGAAGGAGCATCTTTGCAAGACTTCGGAGAAACCTTATCCCGAGTCACGCGCTACTGCTCCTTTAAACCATTAGCCACTCTGAATTACAGTGCTGATCTTTTATCAAATTCTAATATTGTGTCCAGTATCGAGTTTGATAAAGATAACGAGTTTTTTGCAATAGCTGGCGTTACAAAGAAAATCAAACTGTTTGAATACAGTAATGTCATTGGATCTTCAGGTGACATTCATTGTCCTACTTCTGAACTATCTTGTGGTGCCAAAATAAGCTGTGTTGCTTGAGTTCCTACTACAAAAGTGACCTCGCTAGTTCAGATTACGATGGTTGTGTTACCCAATGGGATACTGCAACTTCTACCAAAGTGAGGTAAGTCAAATTGCAAAAAGTCTAAATGTCTCGAATTAATCCCGTAATGAATTAAGACGAAAAAATAAATCACAAGACGAAAAATTAAACCGTAAGACGAAAAATTAAACTGTAAGACGAAAAATTAAACCGTAAGACGAAAAATTAAAGCGTAATACGAAAAATTAAATTATGAGACGAAAAATTCATTTGCCTAACCATTCAACCGAAAAAGACTAAAATTTAAATCATTAAGACGGAACATTAAATTTAAGGTTTTTTTATGTACTTTTATTAAACTATACAGGAGCTACAGAGAACATGAGAAACGAGTTTGGAGTGTGGACTGGAGCAATGGGGATCCTTGTCTTTTAGCATCAGGGTCTGATGATTCAAAAATCAAGTTATGGTCAACGACTACTGAAAAGGAGTGTGGCTACTCTAGAAGTCAAGGCAAATGTGTGTTGCGACAAGTTTTGTCCTGAAAATACGTACACGTTGGCATTTGGGTCGGCGGACCACTGCGTCCATTATTATGACTTTAGAAGTATTAAGGAACCTCTCGGAATTATGTACGGACATTCAAAGACTGTCAGTTATGTCAAGTTTGCATCCAAAAATGAATTAGTTTCAGCTTCCACGGATAGCAAATTGAAATTGTGGGACTTGGTTAACAAAAATGAAATTCGCTCTCTCCAAGGACATGTAAATGGAAAAAACTTTGTAGGTCTGGCCACAGATGGCAATTTTATTGCCTGTGGATCAGAAAATAACTCGATTTATGTTTATTATAAGTCTCTGCCGAAAAGTCTCTTTTCTTTTACATTTGGCAATCACAGAAATATGTTGGGCAGACCAAAAAGTGATGATTCCACAGAATTTGTCTCTGCAGTGACCTGGAAAAAGGGATCTCCAGTCGTCATAGCTGCTAATAGTCAGGGAGCCATTAAAGTACTTCAACTTGTATAATTTCCAATACGAAATTGGTACATTTTTTATATTTCTAATGTAAATGTATTCACAGTATATAAACTGGGTAATAAATTAAGAAGTAATCATTCACTAAAAAGTCATTAACGGGCTCCTTTTATTATTTTTAACATTTTGATGTAATTGCGTTAAATGTAGTGCCAATTTTTATCATAGATATGAATGTAGAAAGGGAAAATATCTTTTAGGTGATACAAAATATATCCTAATAGGTAATTGAACAGTTAACATTACTTAACAGCACTTTTACATTTAAGTTTTTAATTGGCAGGTTAACAACCATATGACCACGGAATTAAAATAAAAAATATCAAAAAATAAATGAAATACATTGAACATGACTTGTGACGGGAGTTAAGATATTTTATTTATTTTAATGCTTTCTAAGCGTTTTGCAAATGCTTTATTCTCAATTACTGTTACTATGCACAAACTGTGATTATGTGTAAAATATCTAAAAAGCTATACTGCACTATCGCACGCAAAAAGATTCATCATTAACACGCAATTTTCATGGAGATTATCATTAATTTACGGCCATTGGCATAATATGGTTAAGGATGCAATAAAATGTAGTCTACTTTTGCATTTCTACTTTACAGTTTAGAAATCGACCCAAATGTTTCCAAATGCAAACATATTAGTAACAATAATGCTTGATTATACTTTTAAGATTAAAATGATTGCAAAACGTAATTTAATTTCCACATCTGCAGTTTTAATAAAAATGAAACTATTATAATCTGCAGTGAGAATGGAACTGTAGAAGAGACTCGCGCTCGATTCTCATTGCAATTTGATAATAATTAGATGAGAAATGAAAAATAAAGCAAGATTATTTAGCTGATCACATTTTATTGAATACATTGCTGAAATAGATATGTCGTAGTCATTGAGAGATGTCAGTCATTGTAGAGGTTACGCGGTGTGTATTTTAATGTTAATAACTTTTTTTCTAGTACACTTAGCAATCTTAAATTTAGAACATAAATCAATATTGATGTAATAAGTGCTTCCAGTAAATTTCATCCCCCAGCTGTCACAGATAGAATGTTATTTGTATTTAATTTCAAAAATTGTTCATTTTATTAACTTTGTGAACTGAAATACAAATAACATTTGTTCTGTGACAGCTAGGGGATGAAATTTACTGGAAGCACTTATTACATCAATATTGATTTATGTTCCAAACTTCAGATTGTTAAGTATAATACAAAAAAGTTATTAACATTAAAATATACACCGGTAAACCTCAATGACAGAAATCTCTCAATGCCTACGGCAGATATACGTCAATAAATGTGATTCTGAGGACCTACGCTATAGTTCGTAATATGTGTTTCTATTCGAAAAGCGGACAGGACAAGCCCTTAGGTGACGGACATATTTCGAAGGTTTCATTTATTCAAGAAGATGATCCGGAATTAGCTCAAGAAAGGTTTCTTTGGAAATGCTACGTCCCTTTTGGCCATCTTCAAAGACATAATAACACGATGACATATCATCAACGTGTTCCTTCCAAACGCTGTTACTAAATTCCATCGTTTTTTCCTCCTCTGTCAATCCCCCAATATAAATCCGTTTGCAAAAAGTGAAACGCTTTCGGTATTCCAGAAAAACAGCAAAGTCACCTTCGTACCAATTGTCGCACTCAACAGGGTGTATAATGAGATCCTCCACTTGAATTTTAATTTTACCTCCACAAAGCTTACTGGCATCTTTAGATGAGGGCCACTTTAGGAAAATTAGTTTATCCAGAATTAAGTGACTATCTTCTGTCCAATTCATTAAGTTCTCAAGCTCAAGAGTCAGTGTTTTGACACTGTTGGGAATCCATTGAGATCTCATTTCACTATCATACATGTTTGATATTCTCAAGTGAGTCAATTGAGGACAATTCATAAAGTAGGAGAGAAATGTATAATCGAAATCGACAAAACATAAGTCGATTGCTAAATACTGCAGGTTATGAAACACAATGGGCTGACTGCATTCAAAAACAGGGAAACGTTCGTTTGCTAAACGAAGTTTTTGAATTGAGTTCGGCAACTTGAAGAAATCAAGAGAATCGTCATCATCGGGATCTTCGGCGTCAGTTAAGGAAAGTTCCTTAATTTCCATCTGCTTGTTCAACGAATAAGGAACCCTGTATATCCCCAAGTGTTGTATAACCCACTGTGATGTTTCCCCATTCACTATTTCACATTTTTCTAAGTACAGTTCATCCAGGGTAGTATTTCCCCTTAAATCCAAAACACATTTTGTAGGAGCGCTAATGGCAAGACTAACTTCTTTTGCTTTAGAAAGATTCACAAAATCATTTATTCTAACACGATCCATTTCAATTCCGTCTTCCAAAAACGTCACCGATACCAATCTTAGTTTAATAGGGCACATCCGAATTCCTTTTTCAAGAACGATTCTGCACCTTGTCAATTCTATCTCTTTAATATGTTCAAGGAGATGCAAACGAATATCCAACATATTTTTAGTCCAGCGAATTGATAATTTCGTCATGTAGTTCGCATTCTTCTGGACCATAGGGGATTTCCATATCCAAGGAGTGATGTCAAAGTTCTTCACAATATTTGCACCTGAGGATTCCAAACTTAATGAAAGTTTTCTGATGTTCTTTTGATGCTCTGCAAAAAACTTGGTCACTTCTTCAATCGCCCAGGGACTTTTTTCGGTCTTCTTAGTTAAAGCACACCTGGAAAACTCGTACGAACTGAATAAAGATGCCGAGTTCAGCAAACAAGCCTGGAAGTCCACAGGACGGCGAAAAGGCTCCAATTGATGAAAACGTATTGATGCTCGTCTACCAAGGGCTAATTTGCCAGCTTTACCCCACTCACGACAAACAAAGCGAAACCTCATGATATCTTCGATATTCAGGAATTTGAAAACACATTTCACGACCTAAATTCACAAAAATTAATAGCTTTAGTAATGATGAGAACTAAATTGGGAATAATATCACAAAAAATGTGCAACTCCTTTTATAATACACTTTATGTATATGTTGGATGAAATGCGCCAAATCCGACCAGCATTAAGAAAAATGCCAAAGCGTTGAGCTTAATGCCTGAAAATGGCCCTGCTACATTTCCATAGCTAAATAAATACATTTTATATAAAAGCACAAAAGAATCGTGACTTACAGGGCTTATCAGCATAGGATTTTTATTCATCCCCAATGGTTCGTTCATTGAAATGTTGGGTGAAAAGGAGTAATCCTGTGGGAAAATATATTAATTAAAAGCTCTTATGAGGAGAACAACAGATAATTCTAATTCGATTTGATACAACATTTAAAACAACCTCGCGTATCTTCAATTCAAAGCAAACTGAAGCAGGTAAACATTAAGCAGCTAACAACTTACTAATCGCAGTAGTTGGTTCTTATTTATTTTAAGATTGACCTCAATGATTAAGAGTTTGCTAACCTGGACTTCGGATAAAGAATGAGTCCAACAACGATAGAATAAATCACATCCATTTCCGGAGTTCGGCAGCAATTGTATTTCATCTTTATCTAAAAATAGTTTGTCGTTTTACATTTTAAATCAAAATCTTTAATAATAAATACAGAATACTGACGAATAATAATAACTTAAATGTTATTCATAGTTTAGAATACAACATAATTTGTATTCATTTATCAATGAACTTAAAATAACTAAAATACTATATATAAAATATGCCTAGTAAATCTTTTCCAAAATTCCTACCAAAGGAATTACTTTCAGAAACCTATGTATTTACATTACCACACTTCCAATCATAAATAGGTAATCACAAATAAAAAACGGTCCTACCTTCCTCGAAATCCTGGTTATTATTTTTATTAAGCGGCTCATTAGTTAAGGGAGTTTTCAGTTTAGATTTCAAGGCCAGTTCTACTTGCAAATTCTCAGCTATTTTGTTAGCCAATTCTTGGATCGTGTATTCAGTAGTCGACGGTTTTGGATTGAAATGCTCTTGTGCTTTCAGACAATCTGTCTCGCCACTTGCTTCGCACTTCATTTCGGGTTCTTCCTTCTTTTTATTTTCTTTGGTTTCCAGTGCATTCCTTTCACAGTTGGAATATATTTCCAACACGAGCTGAAAGAGCACACATACGCAATTTATTATTTAATTATTCCAGTTATAGCCAACAGGTACTACTATGGAATTACCTCTTTGGCTGTAGTTGACGATACTCCTGTAAAGAAATCACTCTTTCTGGCCAAGAAACTGAAAATGGTGCCCAGCAGCTGAAAAATAAGAAAACGGCAAATTAATAACATTGTTATTATAACTAACATTTTTAATGCTGGAAAAACTTCCTGGTTTACTTTAATTTTTAGAATTTCCAAATAATAATTCAAAGTTTGAAGGTTGAAAAAATTGAATTACATTTAAATGAAATATTTTTTAGTCTACGACTTTACTTGTTCTATTTTATGTAATTTTACTTTAATCTATTGCACAAAAGGGGTACATAAAACTTACTTCGCGAGCTCCGTCATGTTGTTGGGCTATTGCCATTAATATCCAATCAAAGGATTCCGGATTTCGAATTGGCATTGTTGATTTTGAGAAATTCTCCTAGGAAAAGCTGAAGAGCAAAGTAACAAGCTTATAGAGTGTTGCACGGGCAGTTGCGTGGCCCGTACGGGCACGGGTGGGCACGGGAACCCATATCTAGATTTTTCACGGGCATGGGTGGGCACGGGCAGCATTTGTGACGCCCGCGGGCTCCCGTAAGTGCCCGTAAGGTCATCATGAAATGAAATGGAACAAATAAAAAATGGCAAACTAAAATAATACAAATTAAGATACTTCAATTCTCCGTTAGCCTTCAATTATAATAAATTATTGTCGACATCACACCTCGGTTGAAGCTTAATTCCTCTTATTAAAAATTGTGTCCGAGACACACATTTATGCTCATCATCACTTGTCGAGAAGAACTGCCAGAAGTAGCTAGAATTAAATCACCCGATTCTAGCTACTCCTCACCAGTTTGGAATCTACTGTCGACTCCACGATAAAATAGAATTATTCAACCATTTTCAATAATTAATCTTTTTATATTGCCTAAAGTTGACTTCTTTAACATAGTTACCTTAGAGTTGAGTTAGTAAATTCTTAGACTAAAAACACGTCATTTTTCAATTAAATTCATAGAGTGTAAATTAATCTGATAAGTTAGGGGAAATTTTCAATTTGTAGATTACAAAAATAGATTTTAATAGGCTACCGGTTATTATACTTTACATTACTGCACTTTAAAAAGTGAAGAGTAGAACGGGCGCCCGCGGGCGCCCACGGGCCCGCTTATCAGACTGTAAACGGGCACAGGCGGGCACGGGCAGCCACGGGCACCTAAAAAGTCTTCCCGTGCAACACTCTAAGCAAGACTATCTGGTGCTGAGTGCTGACTTCTGCGGTGACCGCACTTTTCGCGAGTTGATCTGTCGGCGGTAAAAGAACTCAAGGCTAACTATGCAAAACCCGGTTTCAAGTTCGATCTCACTTATCCCTATTCCTCACCATCTTCCAATTAGCTTTCCGAGTCGAAATTAGAAAAACCGACCAGGCAACTCTGACAAAAGTCATTTACATTTGGACAATTTTTCTTACAAGTCTTAATGGAATTGCCAGTGTACTTGGCTTCAGGAGCGGAAAGATACTGTAGGGCAACACGATTCTTTTGTCTGTCTTTTAGTTTGTAGAAATATTAAGAACGCATTGAAATTAGTTGTTATTTTCAGTTGGTCTTCTACAAAATTCAATGTAGGCTAAAAATAGGGCAAATCTGACCCCTATTGACCTCAAAA
Organism: Yoshiicerus persimilis; assembly: GCA_020352615.2. Taxonomy (NCBI): domain Eukaryota; kingdom Metazoa; phylum Arthropoda; class Collembola; order Entomobryomorpha; family Tomoceridae; genus Yoshiicerus; species Yoshiicerus persimilis. Next base: position 1,586,326 of record CM036941.2, read on the forward strand.
TTTAAATCAAAAACATCAAAAAATAAATAAAATGCATTGGACATTACTTTTGACGGGATGTCAAATGTTTTCTATGCGTTTTGCAAATGTTGTATTTTCAATTACTGTTACTATGCACAAACTGCGAATATGTGTAAAATACCTGAGTAACTATATTGTACTGGCGTACGGAAAAATATTCATCGTATTCGATTATCATTAAATGGCCATTGTTATAATATGGTTATGGATGAAATAAAATGTAGTCTACTTTTGCATTTCTACTTTAGAGTTCTGAAATCGACCCAAATGTTTCCAAAAGCAACCGTATTGGTAATAATAATGATTGATGACGCTTTTAAGATTAAATGTTTGCAAAATTTAATTTAATTTTTACATTTGCAGTTTTCATAGCAAGGAGAATACTTATTTGCAGTGAGAATAGAACTGCAGAAGTGGAGCCCTTGTGTGGTGGACATTGCGAAGGCTTTATTTACCAAAGATGGTCCGGAATGAGCTTACGAAAATCTTCTCGGGAAATGCCACGTCCCTTTTGGCCACTTTCAAAGATATAACACGGTGACATGACATCAACGTGTTCTTTCAAAACGCTTTTCTCAAATTCCTCCTTCTCAGGCCATCCTGTCATAAAGACATAAATTCGTTTGAAAAAACTGAAAGATCTTCGGAATTTCAAGAATTCAGCAATCCTATTTTCGGAAGACCACCCAAGGGAGTCAAAAACCAAATCCTCCACACGAATTCTACCTTCACAAAGCCTATTACGCTCGTCAGTTGAGAGCCAGGATGGGAGAATTAGTTTATCCAGGGTCAAGTGGCTGTCTTCTGTCCAATTCATTACGTTATCAAGGGTCAGTGTTTTGACACTGTTGGTAATCCATGAAGAATTCATTTCTCCTTCATCACTTCCTTTTATTTTCAAGTGAGTCAATTGAGGACAATTCATAAAGTGGGAGAGGAATGAAAAATCGACGCTCCTAGTAGTGAACATTGCTAAATACTGCAGGTTCGGAAACACAATCGGCTGGCTGCAACTTAAAAGAAGCCCGACTCCTAAAGTGAGCTTTTGAATTGAGTTCGGTAAATTGAGTAAATCAACAGAACCGGCGTCGACATTGATAATTTCGTTATCTGCGTGGCATTCTTCTGAGGAAATTGGGGATTTAGATATCCAAGGACTGATGTTAAAGTTCTTTACAATATTTTCACCTGAGATTTTCAAACTTAATTCTCTGATGTTTCTTTGGTGCTCTTCAAAAAACTTGGTTACTTCTTCAATCGTCCAGGGATGAGGTTCGGAATTCGTAGTTAAATAACCGGAAATCTCGTACGAACTGAACAGAGATGCCGAGTTCGGCAAACAAACCTGGAAGTCCACTGGACGGCGAAAAGGCTCCAATTGATGAAAATTTCAAAACACAACCGACGACCTACATTTAAATAAATTAATATCATTAGTAATAATGAGCTGGTAATTGAGAATAATATCCCAAAAATGTGGAACTCTTGCTCCTTTTATATTTTCATATATTTACAATATATGAAGCGCTTTATGAAAATGTTAAATGAAATACGCCAAATCCGGCGAGTATTAAGGAAAATGCCAAAGCGTTGAGCTTAATGCCTGAAAATGGCCCTGCTATTACCTATATTATATATATTATATTATATATAGCTAAATAAATATTTTATATAATATATATATATATATACATTGTATATAAAAGCAGAGTTATATAACTGACTTAACAATGCTACAAGTAAACAAAAGAATCGTTACCTACAGGGCTTATCATCATTGGATTTTTATTCATCCCCACTGGTTCGTTCATTGAAAAGTTGGATGAAAAGGAGTCATCGGTTTTGAATTCCTGCGGGAAAATATATTAATTAAAAACTATTATGAGGAGAATAATTCTAATTCGATTTGATACAACATTTAAAACAACCTCGCGTATCTTCAATTCAAAGCAAACTGAAGCAGGTAAACATTAAGCAGCTAACAACTTTGATTTAGTAAACGTCAGTGACATTAATTGGTTCTTATTTATTTATTCTAAGATTGACCTCAAAAATTAAGAGTTAACTAACCTGGACTTCGGATACCGAATGAGTCTAACAGCGATAGAATAAATCACATCCATTTTCAAAGTTCGGCTGCATTTGCATTTCATTTTTATCTGAAAATAGTTTGTCATTTTAATTTTAAATCAAAAGCTTTAATAATAAAGACAGAATACTGACGGATAATTGTACCAGGTAATTAATTAATTATAATTTTGATATTCGTAAATCTGTGACCTCGGACGTTGATAAGGATGGCATGGTACCAATGAATCGAACCACTTATGAAGAAGGAGCATCACTTTGCAAGACTTCGGGGAAACCTTATCCCGAGTCACGCGTTACTGCTCCTTTAAACCATTAGCAACTCTGAATTACAGTGCTGATCTTTTATCAAATTCTAATATCGTATCCAGCATCGAGTTTGATAAAGATAACGAGTTTTTCGCAATAGCTGGCGTTACAATGAAAATGAAAATATTTGAATACAGTAATGTCATTGGATCTTCAGTTGATATTCATTGACCTACTTCTGAACTATCTTGTGGTGCCAAAATAAGCTGTGTTACTTGGAGTTCCTACTTCAAAAATGACCTCGCTAGTTCAGATTACGATGGTTGAGTTACCCAATGGGATACTGGAACTTCTACCAAAGTTAGGTAAGTCAAATTGCAAAAGTAGTCTAAATGTCTTGAATTAAACCCGTAATGAATTAAGACGAAAAATTAAATCACAAGACGAAAAATTCATTTGCCGAGAAAACATTCAATCGAAAAAGATGAAAATTTAAATCATTAAGACGGAACATTAAATTTAAGTTTTTTTATGTACTTTTATTAAACTATGCAGGAGCTACAGAGAACATGAGAAACGAGTTTGGAGTGTGAACTGGAGCAATGGGGATCCTCGTCTTTTAGCATCAGGGTCTGATGATTCAAAAATCAAGTTATGGTCAACGACTACTGAAAAGGAGTGTGGCTACTCTAGAAGTCAAGGCAAATGTGTGTTGCGTCAAGTTTTGTCCTGAAAATACGTACACGTTGGCATTTGGGTCGGCGGACCACTGCGTTCATTATTATGACTTTAGAACAGAGATGGGCACATCACATCACAGATTGATGTGATGTGGTGATGTGGTCACGTTAGAGCACTTTTTCGAGCGAAATTTGATGATGTGATGTGATGTGTGATGTGGGATCACTTTGAAAAACGGTGATGTGATGTGATGTGTGATGTGAGATCACTTTGGGAAAGAGTGATGTGATGTGTGATGTGAGATCACTTTGGGAAAGAGTGATGTGATGTGATGTGTGATGTGAGATCATTTTGGGAAAGAGTGATGTGATGTGATGTGTGATGTGAGATCACTTAGGAAAAGAGTGATGTGATGTTTGATGTGATGTGATGTGATGTGTGTCCACATCAAACATCACACATGTCGACACACATTGCAATGTTTGCTATTTTATATTAAATGTGAAAGTCTATTAGAGACGAGGATTATATTTATTTTCAGAGATCATTAATGAGTAGATAGTTTACGCCAATGCCCGTGACAATCTGTCTATCTGCCTGTCTGAGAGATAAGAAAACTATCTAGTTAAGGTTCAATAGAAGCTCAAGTTCGACGATGGTGGCAATCGGTCAACCGGTTTTAGAATTGGAGTCTCAATTCCACAGCCTAGAGTTCCATGTAGTAGTAGACGTGTTGTGTATGCAGAATTCCAAACTGAATACAGTATACAAATGCAACACGCATGCGTCAAAGCTCATTTACAATCTCCTCAATGTATGTTATAATAGTTAACCATAATACAGGATTGGCCCTAAGTCACGCTCCGCAAGATAAAAGACTAAAGTTTGCGACAATGTGAATAATCTGCTCCAATGTTTACCCGCTCAATTAGGTTTGTATTGCAGCTGATAATTTGCATTGTTGCCAGCTTTAGACTTTTGTCCTATGGAGCGCTATTTAAGGCCAACCCTGTATAGCCCATACGCAGCAGAACTAAGTAACACTTCCCCACGAAAGCATTGCAGAATTTTATTGATGCTAGTGTATACTTTAAAAGAATGCCCGTGACAGTCTGTCTGTTTGTCAATGTGGCAACTTCGGCACGGATTGAGTAATGATTTCAAACTTCGAATATGCGTAGGTCTTGTTGAGGCTCAGTGTAAGGTCAAATATTTTGGTTTTCCGCATGTTAATCTGTTTGTTTACCATATATTGAATATGATACTTTGTTACACCCAGTCTTGAAATGGTTTATATTAATTTAGCTGTCGCGAGGATAGTGTTCAGATTTTTGTCTGACAATAGCATAATTCTTTTGCTTATTGGGCATTCTGAAACAGAGCTGGGCACCGGCCGGCCCTAAAAAGGCCGAATGTTGGGCCGGCCGGGGTCGGCCCCAGGCTTTTTTGCCAAATGGCCGGCCGAAGGCCGGCCGAAAATTTTTAGAAGCTGTGGGAATAAGGCCGAAGGCCGGCCGACTTTTTTACGTGGCATTTTAAGGCCGGCCGAAGGCCGGCCGACCTTTTTACGCAGCAATTACAAAATGGCCGAAGGCCGGTCGAATTTTTACGCAGCAATTGAAAGGCCGGCCGAAGGCCGGTCGAAATTTTTTGCAGCATTTAAGAGGCCGGCCGAAGGCCGGCCAAAATTTTTAAACAGAATATCAACAAGGGCCGAAGGCCGGCCGATATTTTATGTAGCATTTGAAAGGCCGGTCGATGGCCGGCCTAAACCTTTACGTAGGCAAACGAGTTAAGAAATTAAAGACAAAGTAAAGTCTCCTGTAAATCTTCAGTAATTTTTAATGCTTGTCAAGACTTTAATTATCTTGAGAAGTAATTTCGGTTTTATAACGGCTGTAAGATATATCACTAGAATTCCATTTTTGTTGACAATATTTTTCTCCTTACTTTCCACTACAGTACAAATTGCTGTGATGTGTCAAGTGAGTATCAATTGAGTGTCAAGACAGATCACTTATGCTTCATTGTAAAGGGGTTGGGAAAGGCATCAGTCTGACTGATGCCCATTATAGAATGCGTCAGTATGTAATATTGATGAATTGTTTCCTCATGTTTAACAGTAATGTGTAGTAATGTGTGTTGCAGAACAGAAATCATCCTTCATTTTAATGATAATTATAAGTTACACTATTTTATGTACTAAAAAGACATCAGTTGGTCTGATATCTACCTGTTATACAATGAACCATTGCTTAATTTTTATCATTTGTTACCTCATATTTATTAGTGATTGGGGAACAATAGGCATCAGTCCTTTTAATCATTATTAGAAGTTACAGCATTTTACTTCTAATTAATTTTTGTTAAAAAGTTCTAAATTGTCATAGTTGGAATTGGATGCATCTTGCATCAAGTGAATTGATGACTCTAGGATATATTATTTTATACAATCTGTTGTTATTTTATATAAGCCTATTCCTAAGGGTTAGTTTTAATAGTACTAAAAATAAAAAAGCATTAGTCAGTCTGATATTTACTTATTATAAAATGAATATAATACATCATTTAGTATTAATATATAGATACATCAGTATTTAATGCTTGCGCGGATTGGTATACAATACACACGCGAGTTGGTCGAAATTATTATGAAACGTATCAAAGGCCGGCCGGGGGCCGGCCGAACTTTTCACGTAGGATTTCAAAAATGGCCGAAGGCCGGCCGAAATTTTTAAGCAGAATATCAAAAAGGGCCGAAGGCCGGTCGAAATTTCATTAGCGTTAAAAAGGCCGGCCGAAGGCCGGTCGGATTTTTTTCGCAGCATTTCAAAAAAGGCCGGAGGCCGGCCGAAATTTCATGTAGCATTTTAAAGAGGCCGAAGGCCGGCCGAAATTTTTTTATTTTCCGTAGCATATAAAAGGCCGGCCGAAGGCCGGCCGGCAAATTTTTTGAAAAGGCCGGGCCGACCTCGGCCTGAAGATTTTCAACAAAATGGCGCAAATTGGCCGGGCCGAGGGCCGGCCGACTTTTTCGGTGCCCAGCTCTGTTCTGAAACGCCGGGTACACAGAACAACACTCATTGACCTCTACAAAAACATTAGTGTAGAGAGGCAAGCGCAGCAAGAGCGATTAAAAAATCTATCAGATAGTGATTATAATCAAGTTTATAATCACTTTAGCATAGAAGTGTACTCTCTAAATGATTTTTCCCGTACATCGTACATATTATATATATAAACATTATTTTTTGCCGAGAATTCTGGTGTGATGTGTAATTTGATGTCACATCATCACACATCACATCACATCAACTTGTGATGTGATGTGATGTGTGATGTGAGATCACTTTGGAAAGGAGTGATGTGATGTGATGTGTGATGTGAGACCACTTTGAAAAACGGTGATGTGATGTGATGTGTGATGTGAGATCACTTTGGGAAAGAGTGATGTGAAGTGATGTGTGATGTGAGATAATTTTGGAAAAGGGTGATGTGATGTGTGATGTGAGATCACTTTGGAAATTGTTGATGTGATGTGATGTGTGATGTGGGATTCTTTTGGAAAAGAGTATGTGATGTGATGTGTGATGTGTAAATCAAATGTAAATTGATGTGGACCACATCACAATTTGATGTGATGTGCCCATCACTGCCTCAATGTACTTAAATGAAGTAAAGCGATTATTTTTCTTGAAATACGTAAGCCGATTATTTTTAAGGCACACTTAAATAAAAGCCATTAATTTATTAGCAATTCAATGAATCTTATTTTTTGAATTCAGAAAAAGCACTACAATAAGAATAAAATCAAAAGTTTATGAGACACTAACAGCGCATTTCGATGCTACATGTTAACGCAAATAAATACAGCAATCGTGGAAACAGTGTTTTATGACTTTGAGGAACAGATTTCATTATATTGTTGCCAAACTTTATTCCTTCAAAATATCCACTTTCCATGACACTTGTGTGGACAGTGTGGATGTGCCATGGAATTTATTACACGATACTCCAAATGGGTTTTATGACTTTCACGGACACTATCTACAGAGAGATTTAAAGTCTAGCTTTCCCCCAAAAGTGTGAACAGATTTCCAGCGTTCGATTTACATTACTATCTTTCCAAGGTACCAGCGGGTTTTTTGAATTTCTTGATTTTCCAATGTAATTCCTCGGAGGGCTATTTTTGGGGGAAAGCTAGACATTAAATCTCTCTGTATATGTCTGCCATCATCAATATGCATTGCGTGCAAGAAAAATATTATCGCTTTCGCTTTATCTCAAATAAATACATTTAGGTAATACATTTTTATGCAATGTCAAGTATTGCAAACTAGGGAGTGACTTTAAAGTCACTGTACACACTCGCATATGTTCCGTACATTTCGAAAAATCACTTTTCGTAGAACACAAAATCAACAGATGTTTTTTCAAAGAGTTAAAACTTTGCAAAAGGATCTGCCCCGTCGTTAATCCTGCCTGACTAGATACCCACTGAAGCAACCCATTTTTAACACATGTGACATTGGAAATTCAAAACCAGATTAGGAATCTTACAATTATGGTCACTACAAATTTAAAATTCACTTAAAATGTATTGCAGATAATGATTTCGTAAATGTTCTACTTTATATCCATTTTCTCATAATAGAATTTCTTAATATTTAAACCAACTTTTCAAAATACAGAATTGCTGCTAAATATTGTTTCAGATTCCGAAGAAATTGAACTGAAAGATTTAATGGGTAGCCATTGTTGCAAAGTTATGAATAATATGACTCAAGTGCATGTGTGTGCGAAGTTGGACAAAATTTTGTCCAACTTCACACACATTCCATATCCCTCAAAACTAAAAGTTCGATGACGTTTTCGGGTGACATTTTCATAATTGCTTCCTTAGCAGAAGCGGATTTGAACTCTCTCAGTTGGTATTTCTCTGCAATTTTGCATAATTCCAAGGAATCTTCATCAACACTCTCAATATTTCCTGAATAGATGAACTCGAGCATTCCCTTCACGGTCTTACTACTGAAGTCTTCAATTTTAATAGTGTTTGTTAGAGACTCAGTCATTTCTTTCTGGAACATTGCTTCGGCAGGATAAGATATAAGATACCGTTGTGTCCCTTCAAAGTTAAATCTCCGACCACAATGTCCACCTCTGAGAATTTAGAAGACGCCGCGAGCAACTTGCTGACATCTTGATTTAGTTGATCTTGCTTCGTCGTTTTGGAATTGACTGCATTTGTTTGGCCATTGCTGGTCCAGATCTTTATTTGAATGCGCAAGACATCGTCATCGAAATAGGGTTTTTTGCCACTCTTTCCCAGGCATTACCAAGAGCCCTTCGGAATTTATCTTCCTTCTTTGTTGAAATATCAAATAAATATATATGTTAGCTGCAATAAGCCAAATTAGGCATTAAGGAAAATGCCTAGTCATTTAGCTAAATGCCTGAAGAAAGCCCGGCTATTTTCATTTAGCCGAGGCATTTAGGAACTGTGAGGCATTTTTCTTTCTGCCTGGTAAAATTCAGTCATTAAGTAAAGTAAAGATGATTACCCGGCAATAAGCAAAAACATTTTGCTTAATGCCGATTGAAGTTTAGGCATTTTCCTAAATGCATAGGCTAAATGAAAATAGCCGGGCTTTCGTCAGGCATTTAGCTAAATGCCTAGGCATTTTCCTTAATTCCTAATTTGGCTTATTGCCGCTAACATATACATTGGATAGCTATAAATTATATTGAGTAGAAATATATATGTTGAATAGATCAAAAATAAAATTATAAATATGACTTTCCTGTTGCGGAATTGTTTTACAGAGACTTTTTGTTGCATTTCAATTACAAGTGCCAAACTTTAATCGATATGAATATGTAATGACATTTGAATTGACTTTATTATGCGTTTACTTATAATCCTGGTATACAGTATACTAATTACACCATAATTGTGTTTCTTTTCAATTTGGTTTACATTAATTAGCATGGAATATTAACTTTTATCACTGTCGTTAATAATTTATAGTTTGGTTTAAACTTACTAGCATTTTACATAAACTACACCGTGTTTCATTACATTAAATCACATTTATTGTGGGCATTTCCCTGGCGTCTTGACGGTGTTAGGACAGTGGTAGAGTCCCACGGATTACTGATGATCAATTTTAAGTGGCAATAAACAATCCTATTGCTTAAGTATTGGTATAAAAATTTAGAACAATAATGAACAATTCCCCTGTAAAATAAACCAGTGTAACACTGGGGTAACCAAGCATCGTTTTCAACTAGTAAATGTTAATCGATTGGATGAAATTTGTGAGAATGTCATTAACATAATGATGTTTCATAATTAGACTAGTCTATATTTCAAAAAAAATTATTTTGCCTCCAAAACAATTCCTAAATTCAAACTCAAGTATTTTCATTTTCATGTAAATAGGAATTAGAAGGAGTAAATGACAACCGATTTTGATGAGACCAAGTTCATTGAATGCACAAAAAATTCTCTACAATAGAATCATTCGACTATTAATACAACCTTTGCAAAAGATAAGTAAGTAATAATAATAGTTTTATATATAGTGTAGTGTGGACGCATCTTGGTTTACACTATCTTTTACCAAGTATCACTAATTAAAATGGGCTTAAGGCTCGGCTATTCCTGACAACAGCCTGACAACATGACTATCATATTCGCTGTAAAAATCGATTTGCAAAAAATGCTAAGGTTTTGTGATGACCCTACCTACAAATGTTAAAAAAATACTAGAAGGACCGCAAATATCTGTGCTACAATAATCTGATGAGATATTGCCAATTTTTGCATATTTTGTGGGAAATAAAAAATCATTTGCGAAAGAATATGTAATTTTACCATTATTTTTCAAAAATAATTTTATATTTCCTACAAGAAAGGAAAAATGGAAAATAACTCGACAGATTATTGTAGATATATGCGGTCCTCCGAGTATTTTTGTATTATTTGTAGGTGACATCGTCATAAAGCCTTAGCAAATTGATTTCATTTAGTCCGATCATGTCAGGAAAATTTCAGTATTTCCATTTGTCGGCCAGTGGGCTTAGGAAAGGCTTTCTGCTAATTCCTGTGGTACTTGCTGTTGCCAATTGCCAATGGAGAGTACTCTCGATTTACCACGTCATAATATATACAGTTTAGTTTCCAAACTTGAAAAAGGAAGCATTTTCTGATTAGCTTGCTTTGGTAGATTTTCGTCACTTTGGAGCTGTCCCATAGGCTATTCACTCGTTCACTTCCATTCATTAGCTATTTTGTTGATAAATTCAAAAGAGCCTGTAGGATAGCTCCAAAATGACGAAAATCTACCCATTGACGGCAATCAGAAAATGCTTCTTTTGCAAAGGACACTAGCTTTTTCACTGACACCAGCTTTGCCATTAGTGGAGAGGGTGACTGTAAGCGCTATATACATGGTTTAGAAGAGCGCTCAAGGGTATTGCTTTGTGACAGTTTTTTAATTGGTTTTATTAAATCCATGGTAATTAATTAGTTCCAAATTTTTATCAAAATCCGCTTGAAAACGTATACACACGACTCTTAAACAAATGGTCTATTTAAATCTGCATTGAAGATTGCAGCTGGCTGGCTTAAGTACCTATATCAACTTATATCTCTTTGTTTTTGCAATCGGCAAACAATATCTTCCGAACAGTATAATAATAATGATATTTAAAAACGTTTAGATTAAAAGTTGTACCGGCTAAGAATTGTAAAATAATTATTGTTCCACTTGTAAGAATTTCATTCATACAATTTAATAGAGAAAAGAATTTTGTTCTTTTGAAAAACTTTTAATGTGCCAACTGTGCGTATTTAATTTACCTATCGTGCGTATTTAATTTACCTATTGTGCGTATTTAATAATTTTTATTTAATTGTGTTGCAGAGGTTTCAAAATATCAGTTGCGAATACCTAAACCAAGCTCATTGGCAACTACAGAACCTTTTCCTGTTACTGCTACAAGAACTAGGAGATGAAGAATAACCCGAAAAGGACCCACCACTACTACATCTCCCGATGGAAAGTCAATGAATCCAAAGGAGGTTAAAGAACCACTAATTCAAGGGTACTATACATATTTTAGAGAAATAAAAAAATGGCTGTTAATATATATGTTAATATATGGATATCATTTTGTTGCTGTATAGAAATGAATTTTGTGCAAATTCGAAAGTGGTCCATGACGAACCCAAGAGCAATGACACGTTCAGAATTGTATGCAAGTGAGAATGCAACTGAGAATTGCATGCAAGTTTTGGCAGGTGGAATTGTAGCAGCGAATGCGAAAGTAATGCCCAGACATGCAAAAACGGCGCACAAAACGTTTCCTGGTTCACTGAATAAACTAAATAGGTCTTCTAGAAAGCACTTGAAAAATAAAAAGGGAAAGCGGCGCAATAAGTGTCAGGAGAGGAGTACAAGGGGGTTTCACGACATCCGCACCCTTTTCCTCCCACTTTTTGCAAATTTGCCAATTTTTTATGGGGGGTGGGGGGTAACCCCTCCCCACCCCGGCCGACCCCCTAAGCAAGCAAGCAAACCCCCTAAGGAAGAAAGCCGACCCCCTAAGCAAGCAAGCAAACCCCCTAAGCAAGAAAGCCGACCCCCTAAGAAAAAATCATCAATTCATCGGACAGCCGACCCCCTAAGCCGACCCCCGAAGGGACCAGGCAGAGAGAGCAGCGTGGAGATGCTTCCTCCTCGAGCTCCGGCAGACGACTGAGAGGAATTCTGCTTGAGCGGGCTGTGTATACTAAACCGGTTCCTTCGTCTACTCGCTCTTCCTCCTGTGCTCTGATTCGCTGACTATACTTCCACAGTCTTGTACTATTTCACTGTGTACTGTGTTCTTCTACTCTTTAACTGTATATTCTTCTCACCCGCTCTGTACTTGTTTCCCATACACTAAGCTGCAACCCCCTAATTCCTACTACGTGCCTTCTCTACGATACACTCTTACTATCCAACACTACCACTATTTGCAATTATTTTGCAAACTACTGACGAAACATTCAAATTCTAGCACATCTTTACCTAATTTTCAATGCAGTCTTAAATAAATTGCTCTTCTAATGCCTACCTTTATAGAACTACTACTCCAGTACGACTGGATTACGCAGAGCCTTGCACAGCGTCGTGCAATGGTAATGCAGGTGCAGTGGCTGTTGGTACAGTTTCAGATTACCCCCGATTGTATTATAGAAAGTGTACTGAATAACAGCCAATAAGAGTTAATTCCTTTCTCAACTACTTTGCTATCCTACATATTTTACTCTTATATATATCCTACACTTCTCTTTATATACAACCTACCATCTCAACAGCTCTAGAATAAATGAAGCAGCATCTACTAATGCACGGCAAAGAGCGAAGGCTAGGCACATTCCTCCTGCCAACTCCCCTTCTCTACCTTACTACTAACTAAACACCCTTTCTTCTTAGCGGTGTACTGCTGCTGATGCACAGCAAGGAGCGTAGGCTGCTCACATGCAGTGGACGTTCCACCTGCCAACTCCCTTTCCCTACATGCATGCATAGATGCTCAACACTGTAATATTTTCGTTCGTCATACACTGCTCTAGGCTATTCTCCTTCCCGTCAAGGTCTTGACCTAGTTTCGCTCCTCAGGACCACATTCCAATCTCTCCCCTTCGCCTTTCATTTCCTTAACGGCTAACTGAAGCAGCAACAAATGTAAACGTTAAGAATGTAAAAGCTGATGCAATAGTAACGTTAGATTTCAATTTGATTTGTCAAATGAAACTAAATATTACAAAGTATTGTCAATGTATTATATAGAAAGCTGTACAGTGCTGTACACAGCTATATATATAGTAAGATAAGTAGCTAGGTATATACACTAGAGTGTTTTTGGGTGCATAATACAGGCAACAAAAAACATTCTGGTAATATTCAGCTTTACCTCCCAAATCCTACTTTGTCTTTTGAGTTACAAAATACTCCAGTTCAGATTCTATTGATGTGTACTGCACATCTACCAATCAGAATCTTTTTCATTACTTTGCTTTACTCACCCTCCCAACTCCTACTCTGTATTTTAGTTTCAGAACACCCCAGTTAGCATCATATAAAAATGCACTGAATAACATCCAATCAGAATCCAGCCTTAGTTAACCTCCCAACACCCACTTTGCTACTCACTCTACGATTCTTCATTACTCATCCTCCCAACTCCCATTTCACTATAATTTACTTTACTCATATGCTTTAGAATATTTTACTCATATGTATATCCAACACTCTTAGCCTTCCTTGCATTTTCTAAACAAACACGGCACTGGTGATATGAAAATATGCGTAATGCATCTGCACAGCCTGCACGTAATCGTGCAAATGCAGATATATTGAAAATGATCTTGCATGAGCGGCATGTCCAATCTGCTCCTCATGCAAGAAATCCACATTCTGCACCGAATTGTGCAAATGTGAATATTTATAATACATAGACACCTACATAAGCACAATTATGGTATGGTGAGGCAAATGCAGGCCAACTCTCAACTACTAATATGCGCTTTCAGTCTCAGAAAACCCCAAGTAACCGTTTTATAAAGTGTACTTAATAACAGCCAATCATAATGCAGCTTTGCTTAACCTCCTAACTCCCATCTCACCACTCAAGCTTGAAACTTGCTTTACTCAACCTCCCAACACCCACTTCATTACTCAAGCTTTAGAATATTTTACTCATATGTATATCCAATCCTTTTGGTTTCCTATACTAGTTGCCTTGCCTAAACCAAATTAAGCAGCAGCTTCTGATGCACAGCAAAGAGCGTATGCTGCTCGCATGCAGTGGACATTCCACCTGCCAACTCCCCTTTTCTAATTGCATGCTCTGTTCCTCAAAACTCTAATCTAAATGCACAATGTATGTTCTGTACTACTCGTACCTACGATGACTTGACCTAGTTTCCAAACCGGTTCTTTGTTGTGGGTTTAAATAAAGCAATAAACAAGGCAGTGTGTTTACAGGAAAGATTTATTTAGGAAACCAAATGCTTTTCAAACTATAAAGACAGTCTTCTATTTGAGTATAAAGGGATACATTCATTCTACAATAGTAACCATAAGTATATACGCAAGGTAAGTCTATTGTCACCACAATATATACAAAAACTTGTAGAAGCAAACCTAGGAAGGGTAAAATGTGGTACAAACTAGCAGGAAAACAAACAGACAACTTATGAAAACTAGCAAATATCTTATGAAAAATAACAAAATGAAAGGAAATCAAACAAATATCTTATGAATACAAACAAATATCTAATGAAAACTAGCAAATATCTTATGAAAACTAGCAAATATCTTATGAAAACTGGCAAATATCTTATGAAAACTAACAAAAAACTAAGAAAAACAAACAAAAACCATACAAAAGTTGCATATTTTGCCTTTTCAAGAGCTAATTTCGTTCAAAACACACTGTTTTTAACTAAAAGTACGCTAAAACATGGAAAACATGGAAATCAAGGACATAGAAGTTCTTCAGGATGACATCAGTTAGTGAAATGTCTTTTTGCACGGCGAAGAATCTTGGTCGTTTTCTTCTGCAATGAAATGGAGACGCTTACGAGCTTTCAGGATATTCCTCTCTCGAAGCGGAATTCGTGATGAAGGGCCAGGACGAGGGGACTCAAACAGGCTTTCCATCGCTGCAGGCGGTGGGGGCTGCAATGCATATATAGTTGACAATATAGGTATTAGGATGCAACTGTTTTGTAATAGAGCTATCCATTATAATACTTACTATATTCTCCCTATTATCTTCTTCTGAAGCAGGACTGAAGGATGGAGAGCGGCTCGCTGAGCTGGTCGGTGAGCTGTTGGAATTATGTGAATGGCAGCATTTCTCTTCGCATTTACCTCGCATTTTTGATAGCCTGCAAAACATACGAGGATTAGCGGTTTTGCTAGTCATACTACAATTACATTGAATAGGTATACAAAACGTGCACATACAATTCATGGTGAAATGCTAATGCTTCCCATCCTTCCATTCCGGCTGGTTGGGTATTTGGGTATAGTTGATCGCCTAAATAGGCATACCTAAAGAGAAATATAAGGAATATAGCTATAATATATAAGTTGTACTTATTTGATATTAAAGCATTTGTTAAATAAAAGAGTAAAACGGAATTACCTGTCATAAACTGGTGTTTTGTCTCCAGTAGGGGATTCTGGTGTATCCGGGATTTCTGAATTAGGTTTTGTCATTTTGCTTGATTAGGTTTGTTTCCTGCTATTGTCTCTTCTCGACTGAACTGAAAGTATTGAACTCTCAGTCGTGAAGAATATAACGGTACAAACCGGTTTTCTTCTCCCTTCACTGGCACTATATATTTGACGGCCTAAGCTGGGTTAGGGTAGTAGAGTACGGATTGTCTGTAGAAATACAACAAAATGGTCATTATAACTGAAATAAATTTTGCTAAAAACCACGTGCTAAAGATTAGGTTTTACAGAGACACTTATGCCTACTGCATTGCTGGGCAAAAGTGTGTCTGCTTTGAAAGCGAGCGAATCTATAACCATCCCGGACCAGAAGCACCGCTTATCAACTGTCTCAATAAAATTTGTCTCAAGTGGAAACCTTTTCTTGAAAAGGATCCAGTAGTGCTTTGTTATTATCAATACACCAAAAGCTTGTTGGAAAAAGCTTTGCCTCGCCATGAAGTTGCATGCATGCAACAGGATTTTGATACATTCAGATGGGATACAAATGATCCATTTGATGTGGATTTGCGGGAAGTGCCTCATCCTAATCACACCGACTGTTGGGATATCATACCATTAAATAAAATTGATAGCTACGCTTACCGTCTACATCACTCGGAAATAACAAATCGCTGTCCAGCGGAACCCAGGAAAATTTATGAACAAGAAGAGAAGGAAGAGAGGGAACAATTTGCAAATTTCTGTTCTTACATATACCGAACAAGGTAAATATTTATATATCTGTATTTTTATACATTCTGCATTGAATTGTGCAAATGCATGTGAGCAGCCTGCACGTCCTAAATGCTCATCGTGCAACAAATGCACGTGAATATCCTGCACATCCAATATGCTCATCGTGCAATTATGCATATGCATTAATTGCATGACCGGCACGTTCAATCTGCTCATCAGTCTAGTTGATATACTTTTTCATAATTGCAATAGGAAATCCGTTGACTTTATTAAGGACTTGACTGGTTTTAAAGACCAGAAAATTGAGGAAGGAGAGAAAAGTGAAGAAGATTCGAGTGAAGATGGTTTAGTAGCAGCTAAGCGGAAGTGGAATTGGTCGCCTCCTGTCTACGTACAAAAGCCTCTGAAGGTTTATTGCAGGCGGTTACCCAATTGGAAGATGAAATTTTGAAATCATACCTTAAATGAATACGTGGCGAACACTTTTAATTGTCCTTCTGCAGGTGGGGCACAATGGGGGGTTTATTTTATAGCAGCACTTTTCACAACTTAGAATGTGATTGCACGGTGTAAATAAAAAATTCACTTCTCTCTCTTTGCAGATTATGCAAGGGTTTACCGGGTCGTCAATTTCTTCCGTGTCTATTAAGTAGCACTTTGCATACACACACTTTTTATGATGCTGATCATACCGTTTGTCAATGTCACATACTTTGAAAAATGTCAAATTACAATAAAAACATACCATGAAACCTGCTTCACTTATAAAAAATCCTTCTTTTGCATACTCTTCATAATTGTTTAAAATAGTTTCCAATGTTGCAAATGTATCAGTTCTAATATCAACATCGTCGTATTCCGGATATCTCATTCCACCCTTGGGCACAAGAAGCTCTTTAGTATTCATGGTTACGCATAAACCTTAAGAATAGATGAAATTGTCTCTCGACACACCGGGCAAGACGATTGCGTTGTCACACAAATTGGGCAACAGCAAAAATGTGCACAGGGTAGCAAAACATATCTAGTCTCGAACAATTTGCACACTTTGCAGACGTTTTTGTCGTTCTCCACGACAGGCAGAGGCTTTCGGTTCTTGCTTCTGTGTTTATTTACAGTTAGATGTGCACAGGACTTATAATCAGAGAAAAGGGCATGCTCAAGAAAGGGGCAGTCTTCTGGTTCCCACCGCTCCAATGCAAGTCCACAGTAGAAACACTGCACACGGTCCCCGGGGCCACAGTAGTAGAATCCTGCTTCAGCCAAGTCCTCTGCTTTTATAAAGCTAAGGGGCCACGTTTTAAAGCTATCCAGCCTACTTTTCAAAGTCACATACTTCTTAGCTACAGGACCACTGCAAGGTATTATGTTATGCATTACAAATGTAGTTTATCAAAGTCCATGAGTTCCAATTCCCGATTTACCCAGCTGCTCACTGCTCTCCTTCTTTCCTTTGCTTCTTCTCTTAAAGTATGTGTTAGGCAGCTACCAATTACTGCTATGCTGTACTCGTTATGAATATGATATTGTAAAAGAAATTCAAAGCTTTTACACATTGATTCTATTGTGCACGGTGGAAATGCAGTAATGCGAACTCTGAATTTCTTTTCCGCGGATATTGCATTATACTTGTACGATCTCAACACAGTAGTACTTGATTGGTAAAGAGTAACATATAGTGTAGACGAAAGGTGATTTAAGCAGATAATGTTCTGAATGCAGGAAAGTTCAGTCGCTCGTGTGCAGCAGCACCTATACTGCCTTTTGAAAAGCGGATGAGCAACGTCTGCGTACCAAAGGCTTTCCACATGTCCCTCGGGTGTAAGCCAGAAGTCGATTACGCCAACCATCGTCCTTAGCATACATACACACACTGTCTCAGTTTCAATTCGTCGGTTGAGAATGGCAGTTGAAATACGGCGTCAGTACTTCAATCCCTTATTCGCTGGATCTTTTTCAGGGGCGTCCTCCTTTATTAGGAATAGAAAACTTAAAAACAAAAGACTTGTAGTAGAGGAGCTTCACAAACTAAAGCCTTATGTGTTACATAAGCAAGCAAATAAAAGATTTACAAGGCGAAAGTTTATGGTTCCTTTTCGAAATGAACAGATACAAATAGATCTTATAGATTTTAAAAAGTATGCAAAAGAAAACAATGGCTTCAAGTATTTGCTTACTGCTATTGATGTTTTTAGCAAAAAAGCCCATATTGTTCCTCTTAAAACGAAAACAATGGCAGATGCTACAAGTGGGCTAAAGAAGATTATTAAAGCATTGGGAAAGCCGAGAACAATACTCAGTGATCATGGTAATGAATTTGTAGGGAAGATGATGAAAGCGTATTTGGAAAATATTGGAGTAAAATTAATTCACGTGTACTCAGAGTTGAAGGCAAGCGTAATCGAACGCTTCCATCGTACGATCTTAGCCCGCTTATCCCGCTATTGGACTCATAAAGGCAATAGAGTGTATATAAAAGCCTTGCCTATATTGGTTCAGAGTTATAATAGTACAAAACATGGTACTACAAAATTTGCCCCTAACGATGTTAACGACAACAATGAACATTTAGTATGGCGTAATACTTTTGAAAAAGTACTTAGACAGCCTAAACGTTTGCCTAAATATAAAGTAGGCGATATTGTTTTAATATCTCGTTCGAAAGAGGTCTTCACAAAGGGCTATGAATATAACTATATAGATACACCTTATGTAATTTTTAAGGTACGAAACACTCAACCCCCGACGTATGAATTGAAAGAAACTGTGCACAGGTGGACTGAGGCTAAAACCACTAAGCGAGGTAAGAAGATACTAAGCAAAGAGTTGCCGTTGGAAAAGTTGCTTGGTGGCTTTTATGAAGCGGAGCTTACTCGCTTTATTCCTCCTCCGAAGTCCAATGAAGAAGCATCCAACTAGCTTTACACAGCTGCATTATATTTATGCAATGAAATGCTTTGCTAGACATTTTATTCCTAAACGCTCATGATCATCTGGATGTGCACGTGCAGATTTATTCGAAATATTTAGGAGCAGTGCTGTGCAGATAAATCTTGGCCGTGCACGTGCAAAAGGCTGTGCGCGTGCGAAACATTTGGAAGGATTGTTGTGCAAATAAATCCTGGCTGTGCACGTGCGAGAGGCTGTGCACGTGCAAAACGATTAAATGCCAAAATATTATAGCTTAAAATGTGGATATAAGATTTGGTTGACAGACAACCATCTTCATATCAGAGAACCCGACGGTACTACTATTGGCCGAGGCGTAACGATACCCACTTCTGAATTTGAAATACTTTTGAAACGACTACAACAGTTAAATAATGGAAAGCTTAACACTTCATCTCGAAAGCCGGCGGTGCAAGGCGATCTTTCCTGAAAACAGAGGAGGCTACTTTACAAATGAACTATTCAAAAATATTACATTGGCTCATGAACACTATGAGTGTGGACTAGTACGCGTGTCATTCACTCCAACGCGTAGGAAAGTATTTGGTAAATACCCGGATGACAATGAAGTTGACGTAATCCTTGGCAGAAGTACAAGCATTTCACATTACATTCCTCAAAAGGAGCATATTTCAATTAACAATTTAATTGTCGTGCTCGAATCTTTGTTAAAACAAGTTGGAATAAATGCGTCAGCAAGTGAAGTTGGAGATGAACGTGGCATAAAGACAAAAATAACAAACAGTGATGAAGCTAGCCTCGTGATTGACCCATTGCTGGCTCAGGCTTTTGGGTTTTCTAGAAAATATATTTTTAGAAAAGGAGAACATGAAAGTGATGGGTACATTGACAATGCAAAGTATGTTTCCATTTCGAAAGATCATGTATTTCAGTTTGAACAAGTATTTTCTGCTCCAAAGAGAACTGTCAAAATTGAAGAACCAGATAAATTTGATTTAGTTTCCCTCATCACCCAAATCAACCGTGCCCTTAAAACAATTAAAGATTTTGCAGAAGTGGCTTTTTATTTGGGTGAAGATTGTATTGACATTGATGCAGACCAAGACGATGTAACAGTTTACTTCAAATCTCCAAATGTTGGTATAATACTCGGAAGCGGAGTATTCTTCTTGGGGGCGAAAAGAGACATAAAAGAAATTGATTCAGATGAAATTGAAAACAAAGCTCAGTTAATAATACATAGCATTGATTGGACATACTTTGGGCCGAGAAGAGGTTTAATACTTACAGACATTACTAAGAATACTTACTACGGTGGGCGGTATATGCCTATTCTTGGTGTTGTGGATGCAGTGCCTAACGATGGGAAGTATATAAGTATAGACTTTCCTACTATACAGTACGTTCCTTTGTGTTCGAGTGACTTTTCGACGGTGAACATACAAATACTTAGTGACATTCTGTACGAGCTTCCAGTGGTTAGCCAACCTTCGTTCGTAACGCTTCACATTCGTCCAAAGAAGTTTTAAGGATGGATATTCAAGTTGGAGGTGGTCTTGGTCTTAAACCTGAATCTTATACGATACCCTACATTGGTAAAGCTACTATAGAAAAGAAAAGGAAGAAAACCAATCGCGTCATTAAACAAGTTGGAGGGGGAAAGAAAAGGTCTCAGCGATCAACCTCTCGAGTTGCAGTTAAAAGGAAAAAGGTCGTCCCAAAAAAGAAAAACAACCAGCCAACGCTAAACCAGTTTGGCTTTGGTAAAAATAAAAAGAAGCAGCCTAAAGCAAAGTCGCGTGCTTGTAAAAAGAAAAGGAAGGCTTCACGATGAGTGTAGAAATTTCTGAAGGCAGCTCTATGTCTATTCGTAGTGAATTAGACGTATTCTCTCGAGCTGCTACTGATGTAGGAGTAACTTACTCAACTACCCAAGTAGTGTATCCTTTAAACAGTACTAAAGAACGTTATGCATCCTTACAGTATCACATTGAAGGAAACTCTACGTTCATAGACTTAGAAAATAGTATGCTCCGTGTTTTAGTGCAAGTAACAAAACACGATGAAGTTACTGCTTTACCCGAAGCAGAAGATGTATCCACTGTAAATAATTTTATGCATACGTTGTTCCAGTCTGCAGATTTACAGTTGGGAGATTATCCCATTACCACACTATCTAATAATTATGCTCTCAAAGCATATTTTATTTCTACTCTTGGCTACGGTGCTCCGTACAAAAAGACGGCTGCACAAGCTGCTATGTATTATCAAGATAGTAAAGGAGATGACTACACTGCATCAAATACAGGAATGGCTGCAAGAAAATCATTAATAGCAAAAAGTCAAGTAGTAGAAATGATTGGACCTTTGTTCCTTGATTTGGCTCAGCAGAAGCGATATATTATAAACAATGTTGATGTGAGAATTAAGTTAACTCGGAATTCTGATGATTTTGTACTTTGGAGTCCTACAGAAAGAGCCGCAGGGTCTAATGTGTGTCCCTATACTGTCAAAATTCTTTCAGCCAACTACCACGTCCGTAGGCATACATTATCCCTAAGTTTATTTAATCGAATTCAAATGGAATTAAACAAGAGAGCGGCTCGCTATACCTATGACAGATGTGAAATCAAAACCTTTAACATCATTAAGGGACTTACCAGTGGGACATCAGATAATCTTTTTATGGGTCAACTGCCACAACTGGTTGTCATTGGAATGGTGAAGAGCGATGCCTTATCTGGAAAGTTGTCTCTAAACCCGTTCGACTTTCAGCATTTTGATGTAAAAAAGATTGAGCTGACGGTTGACAATGAGATTGCCTTATATCGTTCAGTTGAATTCAATATTGGGGGAAATCAGTATCTCAATGGATATATGAGCCTGTTCACCGCAGCTAGTAATAGAGATCTTGGGAATAATCTTACTATGAAGGACTATCTTAACGGCTACTTCTTTAATGTATTTGAACTTGTTTCGGCCAGTACTGGAGACGACCTCTTACCAGAAAGACGTGGGCGCCTAAAACTGGATTTGGACTTTGGAACAGCTTTGGAGCAAGCAGTTACTGTAGTTATATTTGCTCAATACCAAGCTTATATTGATATAGATGTCAATAGAGTTGTAAAGTCGAGCCTATGAATACTTTAGAGTTAAAGGAAAAGTTAAATGTAATACAAAAGAAATGGAAATTAAAGGATTGCAATGTTGTCCCTAGAGATATGCTTGATATATATGTATACCCCAGCTGCTATATTATCAACTCGCAGGACTCTGGTAATCCGGGCAAGCATTGGCTTGCAGTGGCAGCCTTTTCCCCAAGGCGCCTTTTCTTTTTTGATTCACTTGGAAAGAGTTCTGAGTACTACGGCATTGTTCTTCCTTATTGTATTAATGTTAATAACAAACAACTTCAAAGTAACCATGCGAATACGTGTGGAGAATTTTGTTTATACTTTCTTTACTATACGTTTAAAGGTATGCTTAGCAATGATATCCTTAAGGCATTTTCATCTAACACTAAAAGAAATGATGCAATTGTAAAAAGGTTTGTTTTAAGATTGAAATAAATAACATAAAATACATTCATTCAATTCATTGAAATTATTGTAGCATTTCCTTACTGTGCATGAAAAACATATTCATGGCATTAGAGCAATCACACTAACAGCATTTTGCATGATTGCACGATGGGCATATTGGATGTGCCAGTCGTGCATGATCATATTAAAACTATCTGCATTTGCACAATTACGTGCCGTATGTGCAAGTGCATGATCATTTTGCACTGATCTGCATTTGCTCAATTACGTGCCGTATGTGGAAGTGCATGATCGTTTTGCATTGATCTGCATTTGCACAATTACGTGCTGTATGTGCAAGTGCATGATCATTTTCCACTGATCTGCAGTTGCACGATTACGTGCCGTATGTGCAAGTGCATGATCATTTTGCACTGATCTGCATTTGCACGATTACGTGCCGTATGTGCAAGTGCATGATCATTTTGCACTGATCTGCATTTGCACGATTACGTGCCGTATGTGCAAGTGCATGATCATTTTGAAATTGTTCTCTTCAAAGTGTTCTGCGTGGATGTACAGCTTATTGAATGTGTACGAGGATGGAATGAGGCGAGGAGGCGACTGAATGAACTGCAGCATCTCTGTGTACATAAGAGCATTAGTATTTAAGACTGTCATTGAGTCTGGAACGAGTTTAGTTTTGTTTGAACGGTCAACCCTCCCACTCTGTCAAGATGCCTAGGGCGAAGTGGTTATCTAACCCTAACAACTGTAAGGTAAGTATATTTAGCAATTGGTTTTCCTTTTCGTTCGTTTTATTCTTAGAATTGCATTGTTTTTATTTTAATTTAGATACTCTGCCCTGTAGTCGGATGCACTTACCGCTGCTTTCGCCAGAGTCAATTACGATCACATTCGTTTCGTTTTCATGAATGTCCTTTTTGTGACGGAATATTTTTGGATAGAAGACAACACCTGCCGTGTAATGCACAGTTTCAAATCGGAGGAGCATTTGATGGAGGGCCGTTTGTTCTACACGCCGCAGCACATCACAACCGCCTGTCTGTTTACAGACTTACTGAAGACCAAGGTACGGTGGAATTGAGTGAGTTATTTGAAAAAGTAAAAGACCCTGCAGTGAATCTAATTAAACAAACATTACTCAGGTATAAAGGACTGATGGTAGAGTTTGTAACTGCAGCAAGACTAGAGAGAGAAGGTGTCAGACGAGTCGTTTATCTTAAGTCTTCAAATATGATATTAATTCATCAAAATTTAATTGAGAGTAGCTATAATGCGGCACTACTTCGACAAGAAGCAGAACTTGAATCCTTCACACATAATGGAAGTGGATGGAGAGTTGAAGCATTTGTGTACTTTGAGATTTCTTTCGGTCGGTATCGTCCGCTTAGGGCTAGTGCATACATTCCTACTCCCAAATCACTTGGGGGTAATAAAGGCCTACTCAACATTAAAAACATTGACGATTATTGCTTTGTTTATTGCGTATTTGCTCATCTTTATCCTGCGGGAGGTGATATGAGGAGAAAAACGAACCCTAGTACTTATCACACTCCAATGAAAGATCCGCGTAAACCACTGGATATAACAATGTTAGATTTTCCAGTAGCCATTCAGGATTTCTCAAAGTTTGAAAATGCAAATAAGCTTACAGTCAATGTGTATGGTTTTGATGAGGTTGCATATCCGATAGTGTTAACTAGAAATCGCGAATTTCCCAGAGCAAGGCATATCAATTTGCTTCTTTTAGAAAAAGATGACAAATTCCACTATGTTTTAATTGAAAATCTCTCTGCATTTCTTGGAAATGATGATAATCGTTATGATCACTGCAGATTTTGCTTAAACAAATCTTATATTACAAAAGGTATAAGAAGCAATGGTGGTCTTTTTAATACTAAAGCATTGGATGATCATGAAGCTCTTTGTAGAACAGTAAATAAGCCAAGAATTATCTTTCCCAAAGAAGGGTGTATAAAGTTTAATGACTTGAAACAGACGTTTGCCGTTCCTTTCATTTGTTTTGCTGACTTAGAAGCGTTTATGACTAGGATTGACGAAAACGAAACTGATCTGCACGATCCGTCGTCATACGCTTATATTGTTTGTAGTGATGAACGGGTTGAAGCTTTTAGATTATATGATGGGGGCAATCCTATCGAAGATTTACTTGAACATCTGCTTCACGAGGCAGATGAATATTTGGAGCTAATAAAGCAAAATACTCCAATAGTAATGACAGATGAAGATGTTTTGGATCATTTCATGTCAGTAGAATGTCAATTCTGCAACAAGGAATACACAGAAAAGAATCATAAAGTAAAACACCATGCTCACGTAAATTGCATATATTTAGGCCGACCGTATAAAGCTGGCCAATATATTTGCACGTTGTGCAATAATTGCAACATGCAAATCAAATTCAAAAACGAATTTTATTGCATGTTTCATAATGGGCAGCGATATGACTTGAAAATGCTAATTCAGGCCATGGGTCCTGAATATGCGGACAGAGTTGAGATTCTCGCTAAAAGCAATGAGAATTTTATTAGCATTACAATAGACAATAAACTGCGAATAACGGACTCAATTCAGCACTTGAGAGGTGCTCTCGGATCTTTAGCTAATAGCTTGCTTTTAGATTCGATTGAAAAGTTTCGTTGTACCCGGTCAATTTTTGCTGAGTACTTAGATCAGCTCCCTTTACTTGTTAGAAAGCAGCCGTTCCCTTATAAATATTGTACAGGTCCTAGTGTATGGGAACAAACTGCATTACCGCCTAGAGAGGCATTTTATAATGATTTGAAAGATGAGCCCATTTCTGATGAGGACTATGCACATGCACAGCAAGTTTGGGAAGAAACTGAATGTGAGACTTTCAGAGATTATTGTAGGATATATCTTGCCCTTGATGTCGCATTGTTAGCTGATGTGTATTTGGATTATCGGGCAAGCTGTATGAAAGAGTTGACATTAGATCCAACATATTGTATTACTTCTAGTGGCTACTCTTTTCAGGCCTTTTTATATTTATCAAAAGTTAACATTGACTATATTCCCGATATGGAAATGTACTTAATGCTAACTACAGGTTTGAAGGGTGGCATTACCCAGGCAGCTACTCGGTATAGTAAAACAAACCTACCTGAAATTGAAGGATATGATTCTGAGAAACCACAATCTGAAATTATGTTCACAGATTGTAATGCAATGTACCCTAGTGCCATGATGCAGCCTATGCCTATTTCAGGTTTTCGAATGCTCACTGAAAGTGAATTAAGCAGCTTTGATGCGATGAGTATAGACGATTCTAAGGGTAAAGGCTATATTATAGAATGCGATGTGCATTACCCAGATGCATTGCATACTGCTCATGCAATGTTCCCAATGATGCCTGAAAAGTATGCTGTATCTTTGATGCAGTTATCAGATTATCAAATAAAGCAGTTGCAGGAAGTAAATCTAGGAAATACATATGCAGCTGAAAAACTGTTGCTTACGTTATTTGATAAGAATAATTACATTTCTTATCATAAGCTTTTGAGGTTTTATTGCTCAAAAGGTATAGTCATTACAAAATATCATAGAGTAATAGAATTTAATGAACAGCCTTACATGAAGGAGTATGTTGTAAAAGTTTCCGACTTGAGAAAAAATGCAAGCAGTGAAATATTGGCATTGTACTACAAAATAATTCTAAACTCAATTTATGGCTACTGCCTTCGAAATAAAGCGAAGGATGTTAACGCAAGACTTTGCTTTGACGCAGAAACTTGCGAGAGATTTCTAGCAATGCATAACTATAAAAGTAATGCTCCTATCCATGAAGACTTGAGTGTATTTCAATTCAAACCAAACTCAATAAAGTTTACGCAGCCGTATGCGACGGGCTTTTGTGTTACTGAGTTGGCAAAGCTGGAATTGTATTCATTCTATTACGACGTCTTGATGCCTCAGTTCAATAATAGATTAGCGATTTGTATGATGGACACTGATAGCATTATGGTCAACATAGAGCTTAAGAATGGGAAGTCATTAACAGATGAATTAGAAGAAATCAGAGAACATTTTGATTTCCATGACTTGGAAGAGAGTAGTCCACATTACAGACTTAAGTCTGACGAAAACCATAGCAGGCCTGGCAAGTGGAAGTTGGAGAAGAAGGGGAATAGAATTAAGGAAGTCTGTGCACTTAAAGTGAAACAGTATAGCATTTTATTGGATGACGAGAGTGAAGTGAAAAAAGGAAAGGGTGTTGCTAAACCGGTTTTGAAACGGTTAACTCATGGTATGTATAAAGAGGTCCTCTTTGGTGGTGAGCCAGTCAGACGATCGGCAAAGTTCATTGTGAGTAAAAAGTTACGCCTATTCACTGTGGCTACCACTAAGCTTACTCTGCACGCCTTCACTGCATCCAGGTATATTTTACCTGACAGAATTACTACCCTACCTTTCGGGCATAAAGATATACGTAACACATTTTCTATTAACTTTTGAGATGGACAATCAACTGGATGTAAACCTAGCCTTTCCTTTCAGTATGGTAGTAACAGCACCTAGTATGGCTGGCAAGACTACTTTTGTATTGGACTTGTTGAAAAGAAGGGATGAGATATTGCCTAAGCCGGTTGAGAAAGTGTTTTACTACTATACTGAATATCAGCCTGCATTTACAAAATACACTGATATTATATTTACCAATTCTATTGAAGATTTAGAGGCTATGGTTTGTGACAATTGTATAGTTGTATATGACGATTGCATGCAAGAGTTTGAAACTACATTGAACTCTTACATTAAAAAGGTTTTCACTCGACAAGTTCATTATGCAAATAGGGGTGTAATTATATTACTACAAAATGCCTTCTGTAAAAACCTAGTTTCTATTACTAGGAACGCAACTTATTTGGTTGTAGGGAACTTTCCTTACGATAAGACTATTATAAGTAATATAGCTAGAAAGATTGCACCAGGAAACATTGCATATATCTTGGATGCATATAATAAAGTAAATAGAAGTGGTTATGGGTTCCTTATATTCGACTTTGCTAGGAAAACTCCAGATAGATATAAGATTCGTAGCAGCTTTTTCCCAGATGAGATGCTGGTCTTTAGGCCATTATAATGGAAGGGCTTGAAGAGGAAACACCGTTTCTTAACAAGCTCGTCCTGAGTAAAGCTTCGAGTAGGAAGAAACTGGTTTTAAAAGCGACTAAAAGTCAACTGACTGCAGTTGCAGAATGTATGTTGAATATTGAACAACTCTCACTTGA